>CAUYRT010052944.1:0-14684 GCA_963574885.1 Lepilemur ruficaudatus
ATAGTCTTAAACCCACATGTATAAGAGAGCACTGGGGAGCCAAGTGATCTTCCCATGCACAGAGTTAGTAAACCTGTGTACACATGCTGATTCCTGATACTTATTAAACAAGGAAGTGGATGTGTGCTTCATAAAACTGAAGAATAGTGTGTGTCATGATTGCCCTTGCTGGACCGTGGTCTTGGGAAGTATCGTACTATTTTAACCTGGCATTAAGAGCCTAAACCTCCAATGCATACATGAGTTGTTCCATCCACATTTGCTCTGCAGTCATAGAGGTATAACTGATAAGATTATATCCAAATACAGTTGACACTTTTCTTTATCCTAAGATTACCTATAAAATGTCCTTCAACAAGTAAATATACTCAAATTCTTAGTGATGCTGAAGAATGAAAAGTCATGTCATTTTTACGTAGCAGCCAAACATTTTACTACAACAGATTCGGTACTCTCTTGTCTGCCTTTGTGAAGAAATTGGTTTTATCAAACTTCAGCAGCTAGCTTTAGAGGGAAGAAATACTCAGATACTTTGAAGCGTAAGATTATCTTTAGTCTTTCTGGATGTTTTTAGGCTAATGGAAACTCTCGGAGACACTATATAAATTAATCCATTCAAACTTTAGCAACATAACCTTTTTATTGTTGTCCAGCACCTGTGACAGTTTTATGTCTCTCTAAAGGAGACAAGTTTGGAGCATTGTGGGCCCTTCAAAGGAAAAGAGTGGGTAGGCAAACCCAGAGGTGCTACAAGAATAAGCCCACACCTGACATGCTCCCACCACAGTCTGCTTTATCATTCCTTTAAAAAAGTCTGGAATAATATGTAGCAAAACAAATAAATTACTTCTCATCTCTCAAAAAGTAAGTTCAAAGGTTGAAGCTGCCTAGACCGGGCTTCTGGATAGGTGCTTCCAAAGAAGTGAGCTTTCCTCTTCAACTTCCTTAGCTCCAGCCAGTAGGAGACAAGAAGCCCCTGCTTTCCACATCTCAGGATTCCAGAAGGTACTTAGTTAGACTTGGGATCTCTTTGCTTGGGCATTTCTCCTCCACCGTCCAAATCCATTTCTGCAGCAACTGACATACATAGGGCCTGGAGGTACCGTGTGGTGGATGCTACAAAGAAAAATTTTAGTTGAAACTGGGAAGGGGTCAACAAGGCTGAGTTTAAGTGGCACTGAATGGGACTGGCCTAAGGGGAATGGTTCAGTTAAGCTGAAGGGTTAATAACAGGAAGGGCAAAGGTGTTTTGGGAGCCTAGATTTGGAGAAAATGCAGAAACCAAGCCATATAACAGCTGAGCTGACCTAAGGACCCAAGGCTTACCCACAATCCTTCGGAGGCAAAGAGGCCGTCTGTGTTCTGGCACTCTGATGATGAGGAAGTAAAAGGGCAGGCCTGAGAGGGCAATGGCAATGCCGATGAGGGAGTTGATGGTATCACTGTAAAGTGGAACAGCCACCAGGAAGATGGTGCAGAGGCAGAAGACAATGGGGAAGAAAAGGCTGAGCTAAGGACATAAGAGGAGACACAACTGGGGGTTAGACAGCTCAGGATTCTTAACAGCTAAAATAACTCCACCTCCCATAAAGACCAGAGCCCTGAGCCTTCTTTCCATCCTTTCACCCCAACACTGCCACCACCAAGTGCTAGGCAAAGGTTTCTGAATCAACTGCCTTGTAAGCATCCCCTGCAGCAGCAGCTCTTGCTGTTCTAGATGGGGCAGAGGTAGGATGAAGGTGCGTTACCTTGAGGGGACGAGGTCGATCTGGCTCCTTCCAGCGTAGATAAAGCTGACCCACAATAGAGAGCCCAACAAAGAACCAGTAGCTGAAGCTGTAGTAGTTAATGAGCTGGAAGATGTCCTCCACACACAAGTAGATCAGTGCCATGATACCCTGTAAGTGTGAGCCCAAGTCAGTTCCTCCCATAGCCTTTGTTACTCAAAGTGCTTTTCACTCCCTTTATCCCCAACAAGTCCATCTCCTGTCAAGTCCTCAGTCTCCTGGTCCTCTTCTGTTCCCACTTCCTTTAGCACCCCAGTTTCAGTACCTCATTCCTTCACTACTAGAAGTCAATAGCCTCTCAACTGGTTTTCAGCCCATTCTTCAAGTTAATCTTCTATAAAGCACAACCCAAAACAATCCTTCAAAAGTCTTACATAAGATCCTTCCCATAATAGCTCCAACCTACATTTCCAGCTCTTAACCCTCCTACTTCAGGTTGAATATCCCTAATCTGAAAATCTAAAATGCTCCAGTGAACATTTCCTTTGTGTCAGGTCAGCACCCAAAGTTTCAGATTTTGGGTTAGGGATACTCATACTCAACCCCACACTGCTTTACCGTGGGACTTTCTGATATTAAATCCCATCTCTACCATTTGCAATCCTAACCTTCAAAACACATTATTCATCTAAGAAATATTTCTTCATTCACCCTCTACCCATGGAAGTGATCATTTCTTCTCTTAAATATTGTATCATTCACTATTTGTCATGGCAATCAATTGTCACAATGTAATCCACGTACTTTATGCCTTATCTTAGACTACAGGTGGCTATATTCCTTACAGCAGTTAGATTCTGTAGCAGTCAGCAGGGTGACTTGCCCACAGTGGGTGTTCTGTTCAGCCAATAGTTTTTCTATCAGATTTCCTTTAGAGCTTTCAGGAAGGCAGAACATTTGCTTTACTGTTACTAAAGTTTCCCCGCAATCTGGCTTTTAGTCTTATCCTTAAGATCACTTACATTGAAGAGCAGAGAAGGCACTGGCGTGAATCGCTCAACATGGATCATGCAGATGGCATCAGGGAGATGGCCTTCTCTTGAGCCCACAAAGAAAAGTCTACGATAGGTAAGATAGGAGAAGCTGAGAAAATTGTGGGACACAGTGCAGCCTGGTTCACCTGCCACATAGCCCTCCCTCTTTGCCATCCCTTCCTTCAAAAGAATTTGAATAATATGGAATGGAGTTCAGTGTTGAGATTAGTGAGAACTGGAGGCTGCTAATCAGAACAAGAAATAGGTTGTAGCATTTGGAGAACACAGTGATTAAAGGCCATGGGTCCTGTAAGTTCTACCATCCCTGCCCCAGCAAAAGATGCCACTCTTACCTAGAAGCAGCCACAATGGAGGCATTGAGGCCACCAAAGCAGGATAATGCAACTGCAATCGGAATTACCCAGTTGAATACTCCAAAAATCTGGTCTGCAAAAGTCTAAGGGAAAAAGGAATGGAAGAGTCATTGGTAGGACCTAAAAGTGATGAAAGGTATGGACAGGCATGCCCTCAGATTCCCCCTACTGGAAATCCAACCCATCTTCTACAGTGGGGGTAACAGGACCTTCTTGCAAGCCTTGTATCCTAATTGAACTCCTTTTAAGGCTGTCTGCCCCCTTTCCAAGACTTTCAAGAGTTGGGATATACCCAGTAGCCCACAACACACCCTCAACCTTCTCCTGCTTGGGAAAATCCTTTACCACAGCAACAGCATCACTGGCCAAGATGTCCCCCATGTCTAGCACAGTGTAATAGGCCACATTGGTCAAGATGTAGATGATGGTGACAATGGGCATGGAAATGCCAATGGAGAGGGGCAGGTTCCTACAGCCAAGCAAAACAAAGGACGCATTAGTTCCACAGTCACATCCCTATCTCTCCTTTACTCCTTGGACTCTCCCTGCCACACCAGTCTTCCCAGGGTTGGAGACTCCTGCTGCATTTCCTCAGTGCATTTGTCTTTGAGGTTGCCTAGGATATTGGCTGAAGCTCTGAACTCTTAAGAACTAAAGAGCATTAGGGGAAAGGCATATCAAATTAGTTGAAAAGGCTGTCCAAAAAAAAAAAAAATGAAGAAAAAGGATTAACAAAGAACTATGTCATGGCATAATATCAGTTATTTTGTTTTTCACATCCAGAGTTCTTAACAAAAAACTATGTCATGGCATAATATCAGTTATTTTGTTTTTTACATCCGGAGGTCTCTTGGTGTTAGGAGTCCATCTCTAAGATAATCAACATGGGAAATTTTGTCTTAAGGTTGAGAAATAGAAGAAATTATGGGGGCAAATCTAACATCTCCAGAGGATAAGACAGGTCTTCAGTACAAACAGCAGTGTGTGTAGCTGAACAAGCAACTGGGGAGACATGTCTACCCACTCTTTCTTCAGTTTGAGAACCTTGACCTTGGGAGCATCCTAGCTGGTGGCCAAAAGAAAGATGCAAAGAGCTCTCCAGGTCCCTGTAGCCCAGTAAAGCCATGATCTTTATAAATATCCTTGACAGTAAGACTGTCAAAAAGGAGAAGAGAGGGGCAAATACTCTTGCGTCATTTGGCTTCTGTCCGGTAGGTGGAAGCACCACCCAGGCCTTGATCCTGCTTCTATAATCTCTGCTCCCATAGCTACAACACTCTAGTGTATACCAAGAATGCTCTTTGTTTCTCAAGCTGTTTACACTGGTAAACGAATTGTTATTCTTTTGACTCGAAAATTTACAGAAACTCCACTCCCTGACAAATCTTAGTTCCCAGAATCATAGAATTTTAAAGCCAGGAAAGGCCCTGGAGACCATATAATTCAACTCTCAATTACAGGTAAGGAAGCAGGCAAAGAGATGGTGGGGCAATTCCTTCAAGGTTACTCAGCAAATCATTGGAAGGACAAACTCCAGCCCTTTGACTCCCTGTCCAGTGCTCTTTTCACTCTGCATGATTACAGGGTGATTTAGAGTAACAATGGTGGGGTTTGAGTGACTGAAACAATATCACAATATCGGTATGAATTTGGGAAACGGGTTCAAAGAGGAAACACAGGAAGGTTTCTGTAAGTCTCTGTCATAAAGGGGACATATATGTGAATAAGGGTAGGTGAAAGATCTACCAAGAAAAATCTATTTTAAAAAATACACAAGCATTTTAAATCTATTTTATTTTATTTTATTTTTCCCAGCCTCCCTCCTCCCTCCTTAAATCTATTCTAAAAAGTACATAATATAACCTGCTTTTATTAATGTAGGAATGAATGAACAAATGTGAAAAGGCCTTTTTAAAAAAAATTTTACAAAGCATACATGAGAAAGTTCACATTTTAGCTCTGTTACTGTAATCACAGACAAGCTACTTCTCTGGGCTTAAAGCTTCCTATCTATTAAAATGGGACTGATATAAGCAAGACTTGCAAGAGGAAAAAGAAAAACTAAAAAAATAAAAAAAAATGGGGCTGATAAAATTAACCTCTAAGGTAGTTGTCTGGCACATAGTAAGAGCTCATTAAATGATGGCTATCATTGCTATGGAAAGTTGATGGCGAGGTACCTACCTTTCAGGATTCTTGATCTCTTCAGTGACATAGTTTAGAGTGTCCCAGCCCGAGTAGGAGAACAGAGCCGAGTACAGTGCCAGGGCAATGTCACCCACTGCAAATGACGAATCCTTAAAGGAATCCTCAAAATGAGTTGAAGCTCCTGGAACCCGAGAACATTAGAAGGCAGAGGATTAGTGGCCCATTCCCCCAACTTCAAGATGATCAAGTAAAGGAGTGGAAGAAAATGGTAATTACAGCACGTAAGTGACTTAGAACACTCTTGGCAGCAAGGATACCAGTGAAGGAATGAGGAACAGAAGAGAGACATCTACAGAGATGGTCTGGAATACAGGGAATGGCATGGATGTGGATCTTGACAGGAAGAACCCGCATGGCTTTCTAGGATAAGAAACCACCATGGAGCAGAAGGGCTGGAGAATGGCCATGATGCAGCTCTGTTCTGCCCTGCAGACTGCCCAACTCCCACCTCCATTCTAACACCAGACAGGACTGATACAGCCTAGGAGGGCAGAGCTCAGTATGCCCAGGTCAACAAAGTAGTTGTAGGGTAGGTATTTGAACCTGGAAACTGGAAAGAAGTGGGTACAAGAAGTTCATTTATGACTTTGCTCAATCCCCAGGGCAGAACAGTCAGAGCCATAGCATTGGGCTCAACAATCTGCAGAGCCAACTACCACGGCATGGCTGTCAGCCCTTTTGCCAAGATCAGCCTCCTCTGGGAGGCAGCATGCATAGAAGTTAAAGGACAGACTTTGGGGTCAGTCTGCCTGGGTACAAGTTTTAGCTCCTCTACTTAACCACTAGGGACTTGGGCAAGATACCTAATTCTGTAGCCTGTTTGCTCATCTATAAAATGGGAATAATAATAGTGCCTACCAAATAAGGTTATTGTGAGAAGTAAATAAGACAATGCACAAAGAGCATTTAGAGGAGTATGCCTCAAGGAAAATGGTTAATACATGTTAGTTGCTATTAATATTATTTCTTACCCTGGCCAAGTCTAACAATGCCTGCAATGATGACCGCAATCAGTGCCAATACTTTAGCATAGGTGAAAATATCTTGTACCAAGGTTCCCCACTTGACATAGGCACAGTTAATGAAGGTTAAGAGACCTGAAAGAAAAATAATACTGATTGGTGACTGACCCTTAGACTCCAAGCAACTTTTCCAGTACCAGTCACCAAGATAGACCCTTTTGCCAAAGACAGACCCTCTGATCCGCTTTGCATTGGAAACCTCGGCCCCAGAATGTCCTTCCCATTATCGTTCAAAGGCACTTGCTGAGCACACTCCCTACCTCTAGCACCTTATTTGGGAGACACAAAACTAAGTGACTGTGGATTTGCTTACATACGAAAGTACGCCCAAATTCCCAATCACAGCACTGGGAAGCAACTGGTAGCTGTACAGGATTAGTGATGTGTTCCAGCTCTTGCCTCTGAAAAGTCACAGTCTCTCCCTCCTACCTTCCCATTCCACATGGGCTCCAGGACACAACACTCTGATTCTGGGGTATTATTGTTAACCTTGATGAGTCCTATTGTGACTTATTCAATGTCTGGGTCAGCGAGTCAGGATGTGTGGCCAAGGATTAGAATGGGGGCCAGACTTCCTGCCCACTGCCTGGCAGCTCAGCTGCTTGTTTTTGTGCTTGGAAGGATTCTTGTAGCTAAGAGCAGTTCCTGCAGAATAGCAACAGGGCACTTTTTCCTGACTGGACAATGAACGTATTAATAGAAGAGCCATAAACATTCCTCAAGTCCTTTTACCCAGGGGTAGAGGCAGTCCTTTCACCTGGGTGAGCTAAAGTTCATGGATCTTTGTTAGAGCCAGAGTTCTCAACTAGGGCCTCCACAAGGCCTGAAATTATTTTGCAGTGTTTGTGTGAGTATGTATATGCATTTCTCTCTCTCTCTCTCTTTTTTTAAGAGACAGGATCTCACTCTGTCACCCAGGCTAGAGTTCAGTGGCCCAATCATAGTTCACTATAGCCTCAAACTCCTGGCCTCAAGAGATCCTTCTAACTTAGCCTTCCAAAGTGCTGGGACTATAGGCATGAGCAACCGTGCCTGGCCTCATATATGCATTTTTCTAAGAAAAGGATTCATGCTTTTTCTTAGAAAATGATCATAGTTCTTTCATCAGAATCGCAAAGAGATCCAGCCTGAGCAACATAGCAAGACCCCATCTCTACAAAAAATAAAAAAATTATGAATGGCAGGGCGCGGTGGCTCACACTTGTAATCCTAGCACTCTGGGAGGCCGAAGCGGGCAGATCGCTCAAGGTCAGGAGTTCGAAACCAGCCTGAGCAAGAGCGAGATCCTGTCTCTACTAAAAAAATAGAAAGAAATTAATTGGCCAACTAAAAATATATAGAAAAAATTAGCCGGGCATGGTGGCGCATGCCTGTAGTCCCAGCTACTTGGGAGGCTGAGGCAGAAGGATTGCCTAAGCCCAGGAGTTTGAAGTTGCTGTGAGCTAGGCTGATGCCATGGCACTCACCCTAGCCTGGGCAACAGAGTGAGACTCTGTCTCAAAAAAAAAAAAAAAAATTAGCCGGACATGGTGGTGCATGCCTGTAATCCCAGCTACTTAGGAGGCTGAGGCAGGAGGATCACTTGAGCCCAGGAGTTTGAGGTTGCTGTGAGCTATGATGACACCACTGTACTCTAGCCCGGGCAACAGAGAGAGACCTGGTCCCCACCGCTCCACCCCACCAAAAAAAATAAATCTCAGGGAAATCCATTACCGCTTCCCCATGAAGTTACAATCCACTATCTTAGAAGAAGAAATTCAAAAAGGGAAGCCCACACATGTGAGGTTGACCAGTAGCCTCAGGATGTGGTGGGGAAGAAAGTTGGAAAAAACAATACAGCAGAATGTTCTCTGGATCCCCCACCAACCTCTTAAGCGGACAGGCAGGCATACCCAAACCTGCCCCACTGGCGGCACAGTGAATCACATCACTGCTCTCTCCTTCCCAGCTCGATAGCTAGTACACCATAAGGGGGCCTTAACTTTAAAGCCCTTTTCGCAAGGGCTCCAAGGGCAAGGCTAGAGTCACCCTGCCTTGCCCCAGAGAGACTGAGGCCCAGCGCGGGGCTTGCCTGCTTCAGCCCACCAACACAATCAGGAACTGCTCCCTGTGTGAGTTCTGCCCGTGGCATGGCCTTCCCTGTTCTTAGCCCTCCTGGTTTGTTGTGTCTTGACATCATCATATTCTGGCCCAGGGGCCACTTCACCCTGAGAAGCAGGAAAGGCTGGCCTCTTGCAACAGCTGTCTTACCTTCTCCCTTTCACTTTCCCTTCCACCACCACCCCTCATTCTACTCCCTGCCCAAACTCCTTTCTGCTCTTACAGAGAAGGGGCATTCCTGTCCTATGTGAACACTTGCCTTCTGCCTAATAAACAAGACAATAAACAACTAAAGCTTATCACAGGGCTGGGCAAAATGCACCCATAGCTCCAGGCCACCCCGGAACTAAGTTAATAATTAAAGACACCAAGTGTGCAGCACCCTACAAAATGACCAAAGCGCCTATAGCTGGCCTTCCACAAATATTTCAAATCTGTTGATCCTCCTCAGCCAGTCACACATCCTTTCCTTACTCCCCACAGGACTGCAGCCTCCAGCCATTCGACAGCCCTCTCACCCCTTATCCCCACCCTAACCTCTGCCCTTATTCTCAGGCTCTGCTGCTGGCTCTTAACTACAGCATAACCGAGGTTTCCAATCAGAAGCACCACGCACAACTGATGCTGCGACATTCTCGGGGGAATGGGATCCCCAAATAGAAATTCCTGCAGGTTACCCTGCAGGACAACCATGGGTCACAACATCAAACTGGAAGAGGCTCAAAGGACTAGTTCTAGTTCAGAGTCAGAGTCTGCAGGTGTGTGCCACGAGGTTCTCTTCTCGGCCCTGACCAGGGATGTAGGCAGGGAAAAGTAGGGAGAAACAGCCAATTCCTCACCCTTCCCTACAGCAAATTCTGAAATGGAAATACGTGACTAGTTTATATTTTAATCCCCAATACTTCTCTACTTCTGTATCCATTCATTTGTATCCCTCCTTTTACCCAGTAGGATCCTGCCTCCCCAATGCCTGAGCCTTATTCCTCAGCCACTGACCCGCCATCTTGTCCTGATCTGCTCTCTGTAATGAGCACTGGTGGCTCAGCTTGACCAGAGAGCAGGGGAAGTGACTAAAGAGAGCTGCTCTCTGGCCAGGCGCGGTGACTCACACCTGTAATCCTGGCACTCTGGGAGGCCGAGGCGGGCGGATCGCTCAAGGTCAGGAGTTCGAAACCAGCCTGAGCAAGAGCAAGACCCCGTCTCTACTATAAACAGAAAGGAATTAATTGGCCAACTAAACATATATAGAAAAAATTAGCCGGGCATGGTGGCACATGCCTATAGTCCCAGCCACTTGGGAGGCTGAGGCAGAAGGATTGCTCGAGCCCAGGAGTTTGAGGTTGCTGTGAGCTAGGCTGACGCCACGGCACTCACTCTAGCCTGGGCAACAGAGTGAGACTCTGTCTCAAAAGAGAAAAAACACAGGCAGAAGTTACAATATACTCATCTTATGAGGCAAAATTATAGTTAAAATTATTACTCACATGAACTCATTTGTAAAATTAACGAAAAAGAAACCATTCAATGATTAAATTATTTAAACAAAAGAAAATCGATTATGATACAATAACACTCAGCAGGCTATACAACTTAAGATTCTATAAGCTTTACTTATAATTCTGCCAATGATAAGTGAGTGAAAGGGATACATCACTTATTTTTTGTTATCACTGTAATAAAAGAATCAATACTAACCTCAGGTAACAAATTACATACTTAAGCACAGCTTGAAATAATATGAAATAGGCAAAACATTAAGTGGACCATAACTACTTTCCAAAATATATAAAGATTCCACCAATTTAGAGATCAGAGACTGTCCTCATCTCAGAGTGGCGACTGTGTAAGGAGGAACAGAAAGACAATGCCTCTTACCTATCTTCCTGTGAATTCTTTCCAGATCGCCTCTTATTTTTAGCTTCTCGGGGAGATGATCGAATTTTCTTAGCAGGAGGGCCAGAATCTCTTCCATAATCTTCATCTAAACAGAGCATTTTTCAAATTCCATTAACTATATTATGATTTTTACATGTTAAAATCACCACTGTATTTACTGACATAGTTATCTCTCATGCTGTTTAAATGGCAAGAGGGACAGGATTTCCCAACTAGTTTCTTTAATTTTTTAAAATTAAACTCTTTTCTATCCCAGCCCCACCACCTTAACTCTATTTTTGCATATTATCCTCTAGTCCTCACGTATATATATATTTCATACATCTATAGCTAAATATCTCTTATCATTTTATATCTTACCCTTTTGATTGATAAGATTTTTTATATTTTAATATCTTCATATTTAAAAATTATTATAGTAATATAATTATATTACAAGCATTTTAGAAGGTAAAGAAACTATAATTCTACATAAGTACTGTTATCAAGCAAATTACTTTTAAACTAAATTATTCAATACAACATACTCTGGCACTTGAAGAAATACTTTCAATTTCAAAAGCTCTATAAAACTAAAGAAAATGACCCTTCCTTAAAAGGCAATTACTCCAAAACTGTTTACTGCACTATATATACATACATGATGGGGAGAAGCTGGAAGTAGTCTGGAGCTTCAGCAATTTATTAAATGGTTGGATATGTTATAAATTCCATTATGGAATATTATACAATTATTAATAGGAATTTTTCAAATAACTTTTAATAACACAAGAGAGATACTCTGAAGTAGGGATGGTATGGGAACAGAATTCAAAACTATAGTAAGACTTCAACTATATTTTTAAAAGTAAAAAAAGATAAATGACTACATCAATAAAAAGGTAAAAATAGCTATTTGATGGCTAAGAGAGGCTGAGTGTTATCTCTGCCTCAGTTTCCTTAACTATAAAATGAAAATAATAATAGTGCATACCTTATTAAAAGGATTTTTCTAAGGAATAAATTATTGAATACAAATGAATGTTGGCATGTAGCAAGCATTTAATAAATGTTAGTATTACCTCTGGGAGGCAAGATTACATATTACTTTTTTTTACTCTTCTTTATATCTTTCTGTATTTTATTAAGTTTTCCCAAAGGGCACATAGTATCTTTATAAAGTAAAGTTAGATTAAAAAGTATAGTAAATGCATCTGGAAAATAATGAGAAGATTAGGAGACAACTCTAAAGAAACCTTTTATGGCTAAGATTTAAGATACACCACTCACGCTATGATGAATTAGTTCACAAATCGAAGTTGTTTCACAAAATGGACACTTAGTTGCTTTATTATGCAAAAATCTTAAATACTCCCTAATACAAGGTACAAGTTTTATTGTGATAACAGGAGATATTATAAGTAATAAACACTATATCAGAATTATTGAACATTTAAACTTTAGACTCCAAAACCAGGTAAGAAAAAAAATATTTAAGTGTTTATTACCAACTAAGGAAAAGTTAAAAATCCATGTAAGTTCAACCTTGGTTGACACAGACCATGACATAATTTGGGTAAATATTCTAAAAATAAAAAATATACAATAAGCTGGCAAACTTCCACTGGTCAGTCCAGCTTATAATTTGTTGAAACCATAAAACTTACCTGCATCATCAGATTCTTGAAACTGTGAATAATCAACAACCTTCCTATTTCTGTAGAAAGAAGAGACTCTAATTAAGATCATAAAAATGTAGGACATTTCTAAGACATCAGAACACGCATTTCTATTTCATAAACAGAAATCAACTAGCTCTTTGAAAATTATTTAACAGCCTCCACTGCTGCCAAAATACTTCACATTTTGTTACAAGAAAGTACGGTTTAAACCAAAAGTATTTCAAACTACATGCTCATCTCAGTGATAGCTCAAGTACCATTCTTCCCTACAAAACAATCTCCCACCTCTCAAAACATACATACCCAGAACAGCAAAATGGGCCAAATCACCGTGTACCTACATATTCTTTATACAGAAATGCCACATTTATAAGCCAAAACTGTAAATGTTAATTTTACTGATATACATATACACTTGATAAAATGAGGTTATTAAAAGCTTGGTTCAAGGCAAAAGAAATTTTTAGATATAACAGTTACCTTATAATGCACAAAAATTATGGTAACACTAAGCATTACATATAAGGGAAAGGAAAAGAATTCAGACTGGTCCAGTCAAAAGATGCTTTTTATTAAAGGGTATATAATTTTAAAAAATATGAAAGTCTCACAAATTTCTTCATCTATTTCACTTTTTTAAAAAACTTTTTCCCCCCTGTTCTTTTCTTTTCTTTCTTTTTTTCAGATCTGGTTTATCACCATTTATAAAACCAGACCTAGGGAAAGAACTAGGTTTGGGGACACAAGCCTGGTCTTAATATAGTGAATGTTTAGCATGTCCTGACTATTATAAAATCAGACCAAGGAGAATATTCACAGCATCTTGACTCTAAATGATTTTAAGTACTTCCTACCAAGTTAGGAATCTTTAAACATCTCAGACTAATCTTAATTTCTAGTTTCCTATTTTGTTCCTATTACATTTCTAAAAGTTTAATAATCCTCCTCTAAAGAGAGACACATAAGCTTCCACGTTACTACCCAAACAGCCTAGCTTGCAAAAGAGGCTTAGATTAAAAAAAAAAAGAGTACTGTTAACTGTAGGGCTAAATGGATACAAGTGAATTAAAAGGATTAAGGGAAATGTATGCCACTAACTAAACTTAAAGCTGAGCAGAGGGATATCCCTGGTTGTATAGATTAAGACACCATTTAAGTTCAAAGACAGGAAAGTCAGAGTGCAAGCACGGATCCATCTTCTATTATAATAAGCAAAGACGATATGGGTGGAGGTGAATTCTGGAAAAAAAACCAAAAAGGCTCTTAAGGGATTTTGCCTTCTGTTTTTCTTCAGTTTACCAAAACTATAAAGTATGTGCCAACTATATATTAAGAATGTAAGTTTATATTACCAAAGATACCATAGTATTAGGAAAGTTAAATTTAAAAATATGACTATTAATTCCACTTAAAAGAGGCACTTATAGTAGACAAATTCATCGAGAGTAGAAATGGTGGTTGCCAGGGGCTGGAAGAGCAGGAAAGGGGAGTTGTTTAATGGATCTAGTCTTAGTTTTTGCAAGATGAAGAGTTCTGGAGATCTACTGCACAACAATGTGAATGTACTTAACAGTACTGAATTACACACCTAAAAATGGTTAAGATGGTAAATTTTATGCAAAGCATATTTTATCACAATAAAAACATCTTCTCTTTCTAAAAAATGACTATTAAAAAAATCTAAGGCTGGGCAAGGTGGCTCACACCTGTAAACCTAGCACTCTGGGAGGCTGAGATAGGAGGATCACCTGCACTCAGGAATTCAGGACCAGCCTGAGCAAGAGTGACACCCCATCTCTACAAAAAATAGAAAAAATTAGGCAGGCAGGGTGGCACGTGACTGTAGTACCAGCTACCCAGCTACCTGGGAGGCTGAGGCACGAGGATTGCTTGAGCCCAGGAGATTGAGGTTGCAGTGAGCTCTGAATTTGTAGGCATAATAATTCTAGTTTACCCATGCTTGTGGGATGGCAATTAAAATATTATTCCCCAATTTCTGGGTATCACATAATAATAGATATATCCTATGAGACTATTTATGAGAGGACAACCAAAATGGTGAAGGGTGTATCATATGAAGAACACGTGAATACACTGAGAATATTTAACTTGCAAAAGGGAAAACATACATATTAGCTACTTTAGGGCTTTGAGATGAAAGTCGTAGTAAAAGCACCTGCTTAGCTTTAGTGATCATACTAAGTGTGGATTCAACATAAAGAACTTCCTAACAGTTTCCTTAGACTATCACTAGAAACACTTGAGAAAGGTATTATATAGTAAAAAGTACAGAATCTTTGTTACTAGGAATCCTGGGTCCTGGTTCTATAACTTCAAGCAAATCATTTACTTTCTCTGGGCCTCAGTTCCTCCTCTGGTGGAACTAAGTGATGATCTAATTGCTTGACAAATGTAAAAGATATGGTATAAAATTAATTATTAAAGTTTAGGCTGGGCGCGGTGGTTCACGCCTGTAATCCTAGCATTCTGGGAGGCCGAGGTGGGAGGATCACTCAAGGTCAGGAGTTCGAAACCAGCCTGAGCAAGAGCGAGACCCCATCTCTACTAAAAATAGAAAGAAATTAATTGGCCAACTAAAAATATATAGAAAAAATTAGCCTAGCATGGTGGCACATGCCAGTAGTCCCAGTCACTCGGGAGG
>CAUYRT010052945.1:0-23128 GCA_963574885.1 Lepilemur ruficaudatus
TGGGAATTAGGGGTCTCAATGGGGGGTGGGAAATCCTCTAAAACTGGTTTATGTGAATAGCTGTACAACTTGGTAAATTTACTAATAACCATTTAATTGTACACTTAAAATGGAGTAAAGACATGATATGTAAATTACACTTCAATAAAGACAAAAAAAAAAGAAGGGTATACCACCTACAATGGTTAGTGTAAAATGCTTCTACTAACTCTCAGGACAGACATTAATAGACTTAAACCTACTGAAAAATTATTTCTCAAGTATACTCTACAAACCATCATTATATTTTAAACATCTGAGAAAGTGAAAAAGGCTGGCCACAGTCGTTAGCCCTGCTCCATGTCTCTGTGGCTTTTAGACACCCAGTCAGTCACCAAAGATAGCCAGGCTGGAATGGAAAGATTCCAGATCTGAAGATGACAACCTGGCAAGAAAATAAAACCCACCATTGTGATAGCGTTGGAGTAAGTCTCTACCAATGTAGGGGATGAGGAAGGATAATATAAATTGCAAATTTATGTAAAATCAGAGTATGGTATTTTCAATAGTTATTACAACATTACTTAAAGTGATATAAATGGCCTTAGAGATAAAATTATAAATCATAGTCATACAAAGTTTAATTTTAGAATAGTCTATATTTTAAGACTAGATTTAGCAAAAATCCTCGTGGTATGTTTACTCTTGGGGGACCTTGAGAGGTAGTGAACAAGGAACATTAGATCAAAGACTTTTCTGCCTGCAAGAAGTTTATTTATTTCAGTATTTTACCCTTTTTCCTTTTATTATTTGAAAAGCTTTATATAAAGGCTTTCTAGAGATGGCATTTCATTAAGGTTTTGTTTATTAGAAAACAAAGGTTTGAATCATTTAAAAATATAAATGGTAAGTAATTTTATATGCTTGCCTATTTGTTCCTTTCTTCCTTCCTCCCTTCCTTTATTCATGCCCTGACTACTTACAAAAAGGATTTGCAGGACATTACAAAAACTACAAAGGCGTTAAAGGTTTATTTTTTTAAAATGCAGAATTTTAAAAAGAGAAAATTGGATGAAGAGAAAGTAGATATTCCAATAATAAGGGTCATTGTGCTTCCTCTGAAGGAGCCTGGAAGTCTGTCTTCTAGTTACATGATGGCCAAACTTAGCAGGAAAACAAGAGAAATATTAGATGTGAAGAACACAAAATCCATTTTCAGGGAGGACAAAGTTTTCGTTGTACCAAACCCTGAAGTGCATTCCCAGGGGATACTATTAATATCTGGATACTGAACAACAGGTGCTATATAATAGCCAATGTCTTACCGTGGCTTCACAATAAAAGCAGGGTTCCCAAGGTGAGGATGTGGCCATGTGCAAGTCACTTAACCTCCTCTCCTCCTCTCTGTTCTCTCCACTCTAATATTTGGATACAAAATGTGTCTCCCTTACAGGGTTGCTGTGCTGGCTAAAGGAGAGCTACCTGGCACAGTGGACACCGAGTATGTGCCAAAGAAACATATAGAGAATAAGAGGGAATTTGAATTGAAAAGTCAAAATCAGAATATTATACCCAGGATAAGAATTAAGTCACAATTCCTCCAAGTACAAAAGAGGTACTCTATCTCATGTGTGCAGGCCACTAGTAGTGTCATGTGACACACACTGCCCATCAAGAGAACTCAGCATAGTCAGAAAAGTGAAGAAATAGCCTACTTTTTACATTATGTTCTATAGAAAGCTTATTTTATAATGTTGATCAAGGACAGGGCCCATAAACTCTGAAAAACAGCCAGAAAGTGCGTAAGACATTGGGATAAGTTTTGAAAAACTGAGGAACCTGAGCAATATATTCACCTGAAGTAAGACCATTCCATCTCTTCCAGCAAATAATTTGAGCTGACCAAGGTCCCACGGAGCTCATATTGTCACATCCTAATGAAGCTCTGGCTCAGAAAATACTAGCTGGAAACAAGGTCAGGTTGCTTCATAATGATGTCCCTTTATAGGAGATGGGAGGATCAGGCATTGGGGTAGAAGTTGGGGAGGAGACAGGGTTAATCAGGATAGCCACCTTGGAATCTGAAAATGGCAGTGGGGCCAGGGACTCCTTTTGCTTGAGGTTGAATGGAAAGAGATAAGTAGACACAGAGGGTCAATAATCTTAGTTTTTTCAACATATTGGGAATGAGGGATAAGAAGGGAGACCTTAAGGAAAGAGCTATACTTGTTGCCTGGAAACAGTGTTTCCTTTTGCTCTCTTTCCTTAACTTTTTTACAAATAATTTTACCTTTGCCCGGCATGTTTCATCTTATTACACCCCTCTCCCCTCAGAAGTTTAGAATAGAAACACATTATTCAGATGCTTGTTTACCCTTTATTTTTCTTATTGTACCGCATCATTCCAAATTACTGTGTTGAACGTACAATAGAAACAGGATCCTGAAGTCTTTGTAGTCAAGCATGACTGACCTGTTTTGGTAAAGTGAGACCTGCTTCTGACTGAGATGCCTACAGCTGTTTCATGGTTAACCTTTTGGGCACAGTTACAATTGTGTTCATTGTGTTCCTTCCCCAGTGGAGATTAGAGTAGATGACATCTAAGGAAAACTGCCAATCATTGAGTTACAAATCATAGCTTTCTCTTCCCAATGCTTTTATTCATGTTCCATTAGACTTGCCTTATAACTATTATTCAGTCATCTTTCTTGGTGGATATTTCTGAAAGTGTAGTGATTAAAAGCTTAGAGTCTGGAGTTATTAATAAATAATATAGGTGCAGGCCAACTTCTCTAAGTCTCAATTTCCTCCTCTATAAAATGGAAGTGGACAAGGGGCGATCACGGTACTTATTTTATAAGGTTGTTGTGAAGATTCAAGAAGATGACACACGTAAAGCACTTAGAACAGTGTCTAGCATGTTGTAAGCAACTATGAAATATTAGACGTCATTCTCAGAAACAAGTTGAGTTAAACTTGAAACGGTGGTACAATGTCAAGCGAATAGACTTCACCTTATGAATTGTCACTTGCTAGCTCTATGGCCTTAGGATCTGGGACTCAGTTTCCTCACCTCAAAATGGGGACAGTAATAGCTGTTCTGCAAGATGTTTGTGAAAATGTCATGAGACAGTTCCTGCGAACTCATTCATCCTGGTGCCTGGCTTACAGGACATGTAAACAGTGTCAGTTCTCCTTTGCTGTGCCTCCTTAGGGTTGTCGTGAGGAGTGAAGCTAATGTGTGTACACCTAGCATTATGCCAGGTATGTAGCCAGTATTCAAGAAACTCTAGCTATTATTATATGCTATACTTTCCTCTATTTGTTTTAAACTCAGTTAATGATATACTACTCCAGGAGGGTCTGCTGGAAGGAAGATTTAATTATTTAGAAGCTTTAGTTTCTCCAGGTTTCATTTTGTAATAATTGCCTTGCCTTTTATTTATTAAACAATAGTTTACTATACTGGTTCCGAAAATACTAAGTATAGTTGTTAATCTTTCTCAGTTAGTGGCTTAAAATACCATAAATATCTATTTGAAGATTCTCATTAAGCATTCATTTAAATGTTGCTCAAAATGTTATATGACATGAAAAAGTACACTGTCTTGCAGAAACTAGTCCCAAAGAAATCCCTCTACCCAGCAGACTGGGAAAATGGAGACAAACAGTTTAGAGTGTTTCTGTTATAAATCTTACTACTGTTTTTGAATTTCATGAAACACCTATTAATTCACCTAGCAGCTAGATTATGAGGAAGGGGAGCCCTGCTCACTCTCTTAAAGCTAAAAGTAGAAAGTTACTCCGGGTGATTGGGGAAAGGGATCACAGAGGAGTGCACTGTTGGCATGGAGACCCCCACGTGCTTCTCTTGGGGGATGGTGAAAAGTTGAGAGATGATGCTTTATTTCTCACCTCCTAAAATTTCTTTCCCAGGTTTCTGTGGTGAGAGAGAATGAAACAGCAGTCACACCTAACAGTTGGTGAAACAGTTATATGGGGGTGGGGGAAAGTGGGGGCCTAAGATGAGTCAGAAAGATCTACATATGGAAGGGGGGGAGAGAGAGAGAGAGAGAGAGAATATCTTGATTAAATTATGCCTTTTGGCAAAAATAAAAAATATATATATATATGCACTCTCAAAATTGACACAAATTGAAGCACGTAACTTGATAAAGCAATATTTATTGGAAAAAAATTTGACAAATTGCTTTAAACAAACAACCCTCCAAAACATATCAAGCCCAGAGAACTTCTGAGAAAATGTTTCCAAACTTTTAAGGAGCAAGTAGTATCTTATGTAAAATTTTCTGGAGTTTATGAAAAGAAATTCAGCTTTATAATTTATTATATGAAACAGAGCAAACTGCAATAGGAAATCCCACAACCAATCTTATTATTAAATAAAGAGATAAAATCCTAAGTATAATATTGGTAAATTGAATCCTGCATTTTGTTAAAAGATTCATGCTCATGTCAAATAAGGTTGATTCTGTAAATGCACAGGTGTTTCATTGTGAAGGAGTCTGCTCACAGAATCCCTCATACTAGTAAGTTAAAAGAGGAAGCAACAGGCTTGTAATGACAGGTGCCAGTGTGGCATTTGACCAAAATATAATATCCATTCATCTTGTTTTTTAAAAAAACACAGTGAAATAGCAGTGGAAGAATATAGTGTTAAACTCAATAGCAAGACAGATTTTTAAGCACAAATCATTTCTATTAAAGTCAACTTCATTGTAAGCACTGTGATGTAATATAATATTTTCATGTAATATTGGGAAGTTCTAGTCAGTTTTATGCTTTGAAACATAAAATATAAAATGAAAAGTGAGTTTATAACTATGTGGGTATTTACCTGGAAGAGCCAAAATAGTTAGTTGAAATATTGTTAGAAATAATATAGAAATTCAGTAAGGTGGCCAAATACAAAATACATATAAGGAAACCACTAGCTTTTCTATAAAAAAGTAATAATCAGTTAGAAATTATAATGGGAAAAAAATTCCTTTCTAAATAGCACAAGATTCCAGGCACAAAAAATACTGTACCTATACCTATGAATGAAAATAATAAGATATCAAATGTATTTTTATTATAAAGAAAACAATAAATCTTAACTAAAAGACAAACAGTTCTTGCTAATAATCTATAATATTTATTTATATTTGTATTGGTTACAGCCAATACTAATGAGACTTTACTTTTGATTTTGATGAAATATTTCAAAAGTTCATCTAAAGGAATATATACATGAAAAAATCAGGAAAAGCTTGAAGAAAAGCATAATGGGTAAAGGTTGGAGAAATGTAACTCACCATTCCAGAAATTATATTATAGAAGCTGTAAGAATTAGGACAATGGTTCAGTGAAGAATTAGATAGAGGTCATTTGAAAAGACTGTCGATTCCAAACAAGAATCATGTATGTATTTATGTATGTGTGTGGTGTATGTATGATTAAAGTAGCAGTTTATTCAATGAAAAAGGGAAGGTTATTCTATGAATGGTGTTGGGGCAACAGATAATCATTTGGGAAAATAATATAAAATTAGATTCCTTTCTTATATTTTACATAAAATTATATATATTGGATAGGTTTTAATTAAACAAAAATAAGGATATTAATATATAATATATAATTGTATTAATAAAACAACTAAAATAAAATAGAAGTGAATATTTATCTAAATTTTGAGGTAGGGAAGGTATTTCTAAGCATATCACCAAAGCTAGAAAGCATGAAGAAAATGTCAATAGATAGAAAAAAAAAAAAATGTCAATAGATAGGAGTAAATTAAAAAATCAATATAGGTCATTAAGTATGAAATGTCCGATTTCCTGAAGTACTAAGTTTGACAGTTGATATCTCTGACATTTCACCTTGACACTTCTTGTTTTATTTTTATTGTGAAGGTACATCCTTATTCTTTCAAACGTATGCTTTGGCTTGTGATTATCTTTCAAAAATTTTTTTAGAGCTATTTTTGTGAAATCATGGATAAGTAAAAATTTGTGTTATTTTCAAATATGAGTTCCATCGTGGAACCAATGCTGCGCAGACAGCTGGTAATATCAATGAAGTGTTTTGGAAGGATGTGGCTAATGAACACATAGTACGTCGATGGTTTAAGAAGTTCCATTCTGGTGATTTTAATCTTGAAAATGAGCCACATGGGTGATCTAAGACCAAGGTGGATAATGATGAAGCTGAAAGCTGTAGGGGGAGCAAATTCATCTCAACCTACATGTGAATTAGCAGCAAGATTGGATGTTACTATTCCAACAATATTGGACCATTTGAAACAAATCAGCAAGGTAAAGAACTAGATAGATGGTTACCGCATGAACTAAATGAGCATCAGAAGAGAAATCATCTCAAAACTTGCCTTTCTTTGCTGTCACAACATAAAGTCCAACCATTTCCATACCATATTGTTACATGTGACAAAAAATGGATTTTTGACAATCACAAGCATTTGGCACAATGGTTGGATAAAGACAAAGTGCCGAAACATAGTCCAAAGCCGAATATTCATCAAAAAAAGCTAATGGTGCCTGTTTGGTGGTCCAGCACTGGTATTATCCACTACAGCTTCATGAAACCTGGTCAATCCATTACAGTTGATGTCTACTGCAACCAACTGGGCAAAATGATGAGGATGCTTGCGATTAAGCAGCCAAGATTGGCCAATAGAGCCAGGCCAATCCTCTTGCAAGAAACTATTGACCACATGTCATCCAAACAATGCTGCTCAAACTACAGAAGCTGGACTTGGGAACTTTCTGTCATCCACTGCATTCACTAGATCTTGCACCAACTAACTACCACTTCTTCCAGGCTGGGCCACTTTGTACAAAGAAAAATATTCAATTCCCAAGAAGCTGTGGAAAACATCTTTTGTGATTTCATCACCCCTCACTCTCCAGGCTTCTTTGCTGCTGATATAAACAAGCTACTGTTAAGATGGCAAAACTATGTCTATAGTTTAGATACATACTTTGATTAATTGTACTGCTTCTTATTTGAGATATAATAAACTGTACTTTTGATTTGAAATCAAAATATTTCTGCAAATCTAAAATAGCATAAATATGGCTGAGTAGTACTCCATGGTATATACATACCACATTTTATTAATCCACTCATGAACTGATAGGCGCTTGGGTTGATTCCAAATCTTTGCAATTGTGAACTGTGCTGCAATAAACATTCTAGTAAAGGTGTCTTTTTGATAAAATGACTACTTTTCGTTTGGGCAAATATCCCAGTAGTGGGATTGCTGGATCACATGTTAGGTCTACTTTTAGTTATTTGATGAATCTCCGTACTATTTTCCGTAGAGGTTGTACTAGTTTGCAGTACCAACAACAGTGTATAAGTGTTCCTATCTCTCTGTATCCATGCCAGCATCTGTTGTTTTGGGACTTTTTGATAAAAGCCATTCTCACTGGGGTTATGTGATATCTCATTGTAGTTTTGATTTGCATTTCTCTGATGGTTAGTGATATTGAGCATTTTTTCATGTTTATAGGTTATTATTAGTTCATGTTCTTTTGAATAGCTTCTGCTCATATTTTTTGCTCACTTTTTAATGGTGTTTTTTGATTTTTTTCTTACTGATTTGCTTGAGTTCTTTATAGATTCTGGTTATTAGCCCTTTATCAGATGTATAGCACGCAAATATTTTCTCCCTTTCTGTAGGTTATTTGCTCTGTTGATTGTTTCCTTGAATGTGCAGAAGCTTTTTAATTTAATGAAGTCTCATTTATTTACTTTTGTTGTTGCTGTGATTGCCCTTGCGATCTTCTTCATAAATTCTTTGCCTACGCCAATATATAGAAGAGTTTTTCCAACATTTTCTTCTAGAATTCTTATGGTTTCATGTCTTAGATTTAAGTCTATGATGCATCGTGAATTAAATTTTGGGCTTGTGAGAGATATGGATCCTCTTTCAATCTTGTGCATGTGGCTATCTGATTTTCCTAGCACTATTTATTAAACAGGGATTCAATTCCCCAGTGTATATTACTGTCTACTGTGTCAAAGATCAGATGGGGAAAAAAGTAATTAATATATTCTGCAACAACCTGAATGGAACTGGAGACCATTCTCCTAAGTGAAATATTTAAAAAATGGAAAAACAAACACTGCATGTACTCACTGTCAAATTGGAACTAACCGATCAGCACTCGTGTGCACAGATGAAAGTAAAACTCAATGGAAATCAGGCAGGTGGGAAGGGGAAGAGGGAATGGGTGAAATCATACCTAACGGGTACAATATACACTATCTGGGTGATGGGCACACTTAGAACTTTGGCTTAAGCAGTACAAAAGCAATCCATGTAACCAAAACATTTGTACCTCCATAATATTCTGAAATTTAAAGAAAACACACCATAAATAAAATGTAATGGCAAATGGCAAACCAGACAGTCTATTTCCAAAGTTGCTAAAGGGGCATTAACTTTAATGTATTAGAAATCCTTAGAAATCAATAAGGAAAAAAAATGACTATTCTTTCCAAAAAATCAACACAATCCATTCATAAGAAAAGAAACACAATTTGCCAGTAATATGAATAAAAACCTAACCTTAGAGAAATGCCAATTAAACAACAATAGACTAACAAATCAAACTGTTAAAGATTAAAAAACAAAGCCAAAGCCTAATAATAACGATGTATCGATTCAGGTCAGGACAGTCACATTCACTAGCAGTGACAGCGAACATTTGAGTAGCCATCTAGATGACAGTTCAATAATAACTACCAAAAACTTTAAAAAAAAATCACACTCTATAAACCAGGACTTTTATGTCTAAGAATTTATCCTAAGGAAATAATTGAGAATGTGTGCAAAGATTTAGCTATGTCATTTCTTATTATGGTAGAAATTTGAAAATGAGCCAAAAAAGTAAATGAGCCAAATATCCAGCAATGTGGATTAGTTTAAAGTATCAATATATCAAGGTAAATGCAGATGATAGAATACTGATGTATAAGGCTAATTTTTAACATGGTACATATTAATTGTATGTTAAATGAAAAAAATAAATACATGAAAGCCCATTTTTAAATATAAAAAATATATAATAATTCAGAGAAAAACATCTGAAAGGATATCCCAAAATATTAACAGTAGCTGTGGCTTAAGGTATTATGGTTGATGTTTAATACATAGTTTATTTCTGGAGAAGTGACCTCTCTAGTACTTAGTTTCTTCATCTGTGAAATAAAGGAGTCATACTAGATTATTTCTAAGGGCTTTCAGCAACAGCATTTAATAATTCTGTGAGCAATGATGGTTAATAACCTTGAGAAAATGGGTTTTATTTTTCCATTGAACTTTGGAGTTAATACAGTAAAACCATGTTTATCCTGAGCTATTCCTTGTTAAAATCCCGATGTTTATTCATACATTGTGTAAATATATTTATCCTTTCTCCCTCACAAATGCCTTTTTTGGTGTAGAATGGGGTGGGTTGGGTACAGATTTGCATTGAAATTAGGTACATTTTCCTATAGAATTCTTAGAAATATGAAGAAATCTTGTTACTATGTTATATACATCTTAGTGTTTTGTCTACCCTTTGAAACCCTATAACTCATTCTTGCTTTGGGTAAGTTTCTTTAATTAAAATTCACATTGAGAAAACTATGAAAGATGCACTGCTCCAAAAAGTCCTTTTCTTAATAGAGAGTTGTACGTGCTCTAAAAATGGGTGGAAAATTGTTCTGCTCTTATTATCCAATGAATGTCACTCTACTCTTATTTTTGACTAAAACTGCCTGGAAAATGATAATGTACAATAAATATCTCAAGTGGTTATTCAGTACCTTGTTGTGGTCATGAAATAAAAAATCATGCTCAGTTTTAATTTGCTGTTAAATACTTAACATTTCACAATGGTTGTTTGAAGGCCATACACAATGGTAGCAAGAGTGGCTTTCTAAAAATGCTTTGCCTCATTCTTGCTTAAGCTGGCAGACGTCATGAACTTCCAAGAGGGAACATATTTTATTTGCCTTACACCACCAGAGGATTTGGCCAATTATTGCTATTTGTTTAATGTTGGTGTTAACATAATGCCTTTGCCCTGAGGAGCTCCAGGTGCTTTATAAAATTAGTCAGCAATTCACATCACAGCCTTTACGCCTGAGAGTGCACATTGAAAATAATAATGATTCAGGGAAGCTACAGCCATCCCTAACCCATATTTCTGTTTGCCCAGTGAAACAAAACAAATACGCCCAGTACCCTCAGAGAGCTGGCAGCAAAGAGTTCTAGTGGGGCATCAATGGGAGTTTCTTTCTCATGTAACTAGGTAAACTCTTGTTAAGAAAGTTTATCATATACCCTACAGAGTTGAGCCTTACCTTCCTCAGTAAGGCACTCATGTTCTTCAGGTCTTTGCTCAAATATCAGTTTCTTATTGAGACCTTCCTTAACTGTCTATTTTAAAAAGCAACAGAACAAACTCATCACCAAGCCCAGACATTCTGTACCTTCTTTCCTGTATTATTTTTCTGTATAGCAAGTTCAGTTATCATACTTACATGGTTTTCCTTTTTATTTATTAATTAACAGTCAACTCCTTCCCACCAGATTGTAAATTTTATGAAGGTAGACCATTTGTCTATTTTGTTCAATTATGAATCTTCAGAACCTAGAGGGATCCCTGGCAAATAATAGGTGTGCAATAAGCATTTATGGAATGAACAAGTGAATGAATGAATGAGTGAATGAATGAATATGCCCCAGTGGTGCAACAAGAAACAGTTGGAATCCCTTATTGTCAATCAAATACAAAGGCAGCAACGAGTAAGTAAGCAAGAGTGAACTTGCATCAGATCAAAAATTCTATTATGTTCCTAAACATTGAAAAGAATCAAGTGGTGAAATAGACTATTAGTCAGAGTTTTCTCTTCCATTAGTTGCAAGTAATAGAAATTCAATTTAAGCGATTTAAACAAACAAAATGTCAATTTATAGCATCTTGAAACTGAAAAATACAAGCAGTACAGCTGGTTTTAATGGTTGCAAAGCTTGTTTGAAGCCCCCTCATGATGTGATTAGGGCATTAGAGTCTCTCTCTCTCTGTCTCTGTCTCTCCTCTCCCCCATCCTTCCCCTGACCCGCATCTCACTCTGTTTCTCAGACTTTCCCTATGTCGTGGCAAAGGAAGCTAAAGCAGCACCAGGCATAATCCTGCCTGTACTAATTCCTTTGACATGAGCATGTATCTCTCCCAATGGTCCAAGGGAGACTCAGGGCTGACTTGAGATGGGTGGACTTGGATTATAGGCCAGCCTTGAATCAACTGTGACTGGCTAATCAGGCCTCTGTGCATCCCAGCCGTGGAGGGCAGCTCCATCATGTGGAGGTTGAGTCTTCAAAGGAAAATTTGGGTTCTGCAATCAGAATGAGAGGAAAAGATGCAGGACAAATATGCCGAGATGCACTGTAACAAGAGAAAAAATAAATCATACTTAAAGAATATCTCATTACAATGAGGTAGAATACAGTTCTATATCTTTTTAAGTTCTGCTTTCTTATAATATTAGCTGTGACCACATATTTGACAGCAAGTTGTACAAATTACATTTTGAAAGGAAAAAAATGAACTTTTGTCCTAGATTAAAAAGTGTTTAAAAAGTCAAAATTTTGGCTGTGAAAAAAGTAAATGTTTACTTGAGGTTATTATTATATGTTTTTGTCTTATATAATTTATATAATTCTGTATTATTATACCTTAATTAATGTAGGCAAGGTGTTAAACTCTAATTTTCTTTTATATTTTTCAAAAGAAAACTACTTAGAATATGCTAGAAATCCTAAAATTTTCTGTTCCAAATACTTGACTTTGAATTGCATATATAGTACCACTTCTTTTTCCTATAAAAAATTGATAGAAGGTCATAGGTAAATACAATTCACAGATAATGTTAAAACATTATTTCAACCATTACTATACCAAGAGATATTTAATAAAGACTCCAAAATTGAAGGTATTTTATTTCCACACTTTATCATTTCCTCTCTGTTCCACAGAACAGTTAGAGCTAGAGGAAGAATCAGATAATATATATAAGTCAACATCCTATTAGTGGATGAACATAGAACTCACAGGCAGAGCAGTAAGGAAATCAAAGTATGGGTTGGTTGACATGAAAACACAATGTCCACGTGAACCAATATTGTCAGTTATACTGTACTGCGTGAGAAAGGCATTCTTGATATTAGCTTTGATACAAGCCTTTTTACTGAGTACTCAAGGCTACTAATTTAGTACTAACTCAGTAATTTGGTATGACTACATTTCAAAGTACCCACCTTAACTCAGGAATTATTCAATTGAATCTGCTAATTCAGTGTTAAAGAAAAAAAAGCTTTGTGGGTAAGCATTTCTACATTAGTGTTTTTATTAAGGCACAATATTCTAGTATTAATAGCTTGTCTTTTCTTTAATTCCTCTGAAATTCTGATTATTTCTAAATTGTTGCTTTCCAGGTAAAAGATGTGAGATACGGAAAAGTGAGGCTTTCTTAGGAAATACTTTTCTTTCATTTCCCAGTTAAATTGGATCTGTGGTTGATATCCATTGATATCCTATCGATATCCAATCCAATTGTTAATAATTTTTTATCTTTTTTGATGGAATTGGTTTTTGTGATGGGAGAGAAGACATCAAAGGTATATAACATTAATGTGCTCCTAGGATTCTAACAAATAATAATGGCATAGCGAATTTATAAAAATTAAAAATAGTAGAGCTCAAGGAATACTGTGACTTTATAGGCCCTATGCATTTTTGGCTTTGGGGGTCCTTCCTCCATAAAAAAGATATAAAATTATATTTAAAACCACATTAATATAAACATAAACATAATCTAAACTGTACTACACTGATTTTTCTTCTGATTTTTAAAGAAATGCAAACATTTTCATGAGCTTCTAAAAGTTCCAAGGGCCCTGGGCACAGTGACTACTGTGCTCTTGGACAAATCCATAGCTAAATTGTTTACATTTTAAGCTGTGAACTGGGGAAAATTGGTAAGCCATCAACTGTTTTCTGCCTATTGTTCATCTTTCTAGTTTAAATGTGTTTTTACTATTAACGTTAGTTGCTACAAGTAAAGTGGGAGGAGGTGAAGCTGGGGTTTGAAAAGGGAGTTTTCGACTCCAAAGCTATACCTGAAAATGCTAAGGTTTTGTGCCTGCAGTTTTCCCACGGGATTAAAGCTATTTTACTTTGTCAAAAATTCTTGTTCTTCAGATACTTGTATTTGTAAATGACTGGTGTTGTGAAAGAAAATGCCATCATGATTATATTTACATTGTGAATTTTTATAGTAAGGAACTACTAGAAGTTTCCATGCTGAGAGCACTTAGGGTTTTACTCAATGTAGTTCTTCAAAGAAAAATTGATGTTGGAGTATTTTTCTTATAATTCAGATGCAAAGCCAACCTATCTTTTAACAAAGTAAATGCTCATTCATGTTTAATACAAACTCTTGTTCCTTCCATTGAGCCTGACTTTTATCTAAATTTTTAGTTTCCAGTTATCCATGGTTTGGGGAAACAGAGCTAACCTTGATGCATGAGTTCTGTAAACAAGTATTTCTGGAGAACCTCCTGGTTGTGAACTACATAGAATGAAACTAGATAAACTAATTTCAGTACCCATTCTTCTGCCAAGCATCACTGATAAACTAGCACTTTTTTTTTTTTTTTACCTGGAAGGTGCTAGAATCAGACATTTCTGCATTGAAAACCCAGCCCTTTGCTTATTGGCTGCATGGCCTACATTTACTCCTCACATTTCTGCCTGTCTCCAGGCACTGTTTCTGGCACAAGGATGAAAAGATGATTAAGATGCTGTTCTCTCCTTCAAGGAAATTACAATTTAAAAGAATGACAGGCAAATAAAAAGTTATGGAAAAAAATGATAAAAATGCAGGGGTAAACTAGGGCACAGTGACGTTTGGCTTGTGTCTTTACCTCTTATCTTCTTTTGCTTTATATGTAATTGGATATTAATTTCAGAAGACTATTAGGTTTACAGATGATAATGTATAAAACTTATCTAGCATAGGGTTGGGGACATGCTCATTGCACAACAGATTCCAACTCCATCATTCCTCTTTTTTTTTTTTTTTTTTTTTGAGACAGAGTCTCACTCTGTTGCCCGGGCTATAGAGTGCCATGGCATCAGCCTAGCTCACAGCAACCTCAAACTCCTTCTGCCTCAGCCTCCCGAGAAGCTGGGACTACAGGCATGCACCACCATGCTCAGCTAATTTTTTACATATATTTTTAGTTGTCCAATTAATTTCTTTCTATTTATAGTAGAGACGGGGTCTCGCTCTTGCTCAGGCCGGTCTCGAACTCCTGACCTTGAGCTATCTACCCGCCTCGGCCTCCCAGAGTGCTAGGATTACAGGCGTGAGCCACCGTGCCTGGCATCCATCATTCCTCTTTTTTTGCTGATAAAGAATAAGTCAAAGGGAAAAGATTGAAGAAAAACAAATCATCAATTATATAACTGGTCCCTGAATGAAGAGGTAATATTATATATAAAACATGAATATTTTAATAAGAGAGTCTGCTAATATTAATGCATCCAAATGCATCATTTATCCCAGGTATAGAAACAGAGGCTGTATCTGCTCCATAACAAAGATTATAAAAAAAAGACAAAGCAAGAGACTCTTACACAATATTTTGATTAATGATCAAAATTTTCTGCTTTCATCCACACATTCGGGTATGATGTAGAGAGTGCTAGAAAATAAAGATAATGTGCTTCATGTGAAAAGAGTGTGTTGAAAGAAGAAAACTAATACTTGTGAAATACCATGCAATCTCATATCTAGAGACTGTGCCTATGTTTGGGCTATAATTGCTGACTTGGGAGGGAGTTACCTTTAGGGTACACAATGATACTCCATACAACATTTGAAAGAGCATTTGCAATTCAGCTTCCTAACAGCTCACCTCCCCCAGTACTCACTGTGGAGGTGGCTTCCAGCTAGTAATTTAGGATACCCCAGACTAACCAACCAGTAATGGAACAGGGTGCCCGTGGTTGTAGGATTCTCTCTCTGTTGCTCCAAATGTAACTAATAGTGATGGGTTTCTTGTTTTGCCCTTTTCCTTCCGTGATATCAGCAGCAAAAACTGTTTCTTATCAGTCTCATGTGGCCACATTAGGTTTATCTCTCATGCTGACTGATTTACAGGGTCAAATCCTCAGAACTCTGTCCCCTCAGCCCTTCTCTGAAATCCATGTCAGAATGGAAGCGCTCATTACCAGACTTGGTGAGAAACCCCTTTTCCAGCACTTCTGTCTGTTACACACCAAGGACCAAGCAACTCTGCCCACATTCCAACCAAGCACGACCTTTGGCTGTCTTGTAACTTTTGTCCTCTGGCATGGGTAGAATTAGCGTCAACTGGGTAATTCAATCCCTGAGATCCGTCTTCCATGAATGAGAGAATCCAGGAATTTGCTGCCAGTTGCCTTTTCTTGTGCCCAGTTTTCTTTGGTGCCGGGTGCTGAATGATGACAGTCTATTTCCACACCTCCCTCCTGCCACTACAGAATTTATGGTCTGCATGCCCCAGTTGTGAAGCTGGCATGTACAATTTTGTTGCCACGGGCCTGTGAATGTTTAGAATTGCGTGTTTGTATTTCCAGGGCTACGGTTTGAAAACTGAAGGAGCAAACAGATAGCAAACAATTCGCAGGTCAAGCTGTTACTGCTTCCTTGTTTAGAGAGCTGATTTTATGTCTGGATGTTCCATACTCAGATTCCCACATAGCTTCTGTTTTTCTGACCTTCATTGCTTTGGTTAGATGCTTTCAAGTGGGTTTTTCTCTAAGAAATACCCAGAGAAGAGGTGTTTACATGAAGCAATAGGTGAGCGAAGTTTGCCTAATGTGAAACCTCAGAAGCTGTCCTATAAGAGAAAGGTCTGGCATGTGGGTGGGTGCTCTTCCATCCAGACAGACGGGAATGTGGCCATTGCAGCTGGGAGACACATGGACTTGTGACCACCAGATCAGGCACCTAGCTAGAAAACTCCCAGCAGCTGGGCACGTTAATGTTTTCTGAATGAACTAGCAGCCATTTGACCTCTCTAAACCTGTCCTGAATTCCTTTTGTATCGTTGTAGTCATCTTTTTTCCCTTCAATAATTCTCCCATGTGGATGTCCTTAATAAAAGTCCTTTTGCCCACTCCCTCCTTGACGATGAATTCAATATCAGTGTAGATTTCACTCATCAGTGAAAGACATCACCATGACCTTGGTGAGACTATTTCTATTCCATTTGTTTTTTTCCTAAGAATTTGTTCATTCAAACAAGTATTTGAGCCTCAATGGATCCATCTGGATATTTTAACAATTAGAATGAACCCAGTATCCTTAAAATGATTGCTAAAATGTGCTCATAAAATTCAGATAGCATAATCCACTGTCCCTCTGTCTCTCTCTCCCAGCTTTTGGGTGGATTAATTCACTTCAACATGCCAGCACTTGAGTACAGAATTGTTTATTTTGTGTCACTTCATGACGAAAGCGCGGCTGGCATTAGCTCAAATTATGCAGCTGGCTATTAATTGAAGAAAACTCCTCTGTCACTCCTCAGTCGAATGTGATCTGATTCAGCAGATCCTTTTCAGGTTCATCCCTTCTTTTATCCCAGAAGAACAAATGTAAATAACTGTCACTTGGCTCTGTGTGTAATGGATTATAAATTAGATGGCAGCATACAGACAGCTTGCATTAATGCTTTCTGAACTTCTCAATTGATATTTATATCTTGAAGAGGCTTGGATATTTCACTTCTGAGGCTTTCATGTTGTCAGTAGAAGGAATATTGTAGCTTCCCTATGTTCTTGTAGACTGCATAACTAACTTTCAAACTACTTTCAACAAACTTTCAAATGATTGTACCTGTAGGGCAGGTGCTGGTCTTCTGTGAGGTGATTGTTTTTCTGTCCTACTTGACTGCACAAGCACAGGTTGTATTTTAAACAGAACCTCAAGAGAGGTTTGTTCTGGAATTTTAAAATGTATAAACATGTACTACATAGCACATGGTGTGGCACAAATTTTTGATGAAGGCATTTTATAATTCTTAAAATACAAAACTACTTGATGTGAGGATATGCTATATGTTATGTTAAAAATGTAACAGTTATGTTAAAAATCATGGAACCTTTCTATAAAATGAAATTCTGTGCAGAAATTAGGTAGGAGAATTCTTGTGGGAGTGCTAAAATAGTACACCAATTTGATCCTCACTGGATATGAGAATTCACCAATTATCTTATTCTGTGAAAATATGTTTCAGTACCAAGGGCCTCTTTTATGCCCTTCCTCCATCCCAATGTCTGCACTCTGTACAATGTGGTTGTTGGGTGCTGAATGACTAGTCATTATTATGCACTGAGCCCTGGAAATGAGCTTAAGACAGCAAAATCAAACCTTGTCAGGAGTAGGGTGTCTGTGAGGGATTCAGTAGGATTTTAGCAACAGGGACTAGAAAAGAAATCAGAACCTGGCAGAAAAAAAAATAGCACTGGGATACTAGAAGAGACCTGGGAGAACTAGCTCATCCCTAACAGCTGGTCTTGGGAGTCATTAGAAGAACAGTATCAAAAGGGCATAAGAGAGCCTGCCTTGGATTAGGCTGTCTTGGGTTACAGGAAATCCAAAGCTGGAAGAGGCAATAAAACTTTGTGGTATGAGGTTACCCTAATTTGAACATCTGACACAGGGTCTAGTGTCTGTGAAGTAGAGCTCAGGGATTGGATAACCTGAGAAAAAGAGTAGATCATGCAGCAGCCAGTAGTCACACCTAGATCCAGACCTGAGTGGCATGACCTAGTTGCAGCTGAAGTTCTTATGATGGGTCCCTCCCAAGCAGGATTCTTTCCTGAGCTCAGATAGGCTGAGACTGCAGTAAGTAGATTCAGTTGAAGGGATTGTAAAGAACTATAAGTTGATACACCTGCAAAATATAAAAAGCAGCTTTTAGGAAAGAAACCATTGATATTAAAAAGAAATGGCAATCACATTTGTCAACCTAATAATTATATGCCCTTTCTACAAATTCTGAGAAAGTATTTAGCCAAAACAGTATTCTTTATACAAAGGGGGAGGAGATGGTGTCCCATGGGAAATTCCTTCTCATATTGTAAACCGGCAGACAATTTAAGTGAAAACTATTTTACTCATGTGAGCATTGTCCGAGTATAAAACTAAGGATTTGAGTTCTGAAATGTAAATGTATATTTATTTTGAACATTTACCACATATTTGTAGACTGAGGGTTGAAGGAAGTTATATTCTAAAAAGATTTCTTCTGATTAATTTTCTTCATTTGTAGAAACAATGTCTGTTTTGGTAATATTTAATTTATAAACTTTGGTGTCACTTTATACTTTTAAAATTCTTGTTTTGCATTTCCTGTAATACTTATAATGAGAGCCAGTCAGACAAAAAATGCTACATATTGAGTGCCTTCTATTTTCTGAGCACTATTCTAAATTCTAGGGATGAAGCAGTGAACAAGATAGAGTTACCACCCTCAAAGAACCTACTGGAAGAGTGGGAACTTATGTAGACCCTTGCAATTGTCACAGTATGATGTATCTTATTTCTTCAGAAGCCATTACTACAGGCATCACTTTCCTTAAATTCTGAGACCTCTTATGAGTTAGCTTATGCCAAAACTGATGAGAATTAGAACTTCCAAGAAGATTGAAATAAATCTATAAGATATAAAATAACCCTACTACCAAACCCAAGTCAAGACTGGATTTTCCACTTGCTTTTCTCAGCACAGTGACAATGACGGAGGAACATAGAGATTAATGGAGCGCCTTTGGAACAAAAGAGATTTCAAAATTGCCAGTTTGTTAGTGGACTTGATAATCCTTTCTACAAAGTGTTTAAAGAAGTTTACTTAAGATTGCTCCTATAAGCTAAGGCTATAAATGGTTTAAATGAGGGAGGATGTGACAGCGTTGAAAATCTTTCCCTTCCTTTGTGGCTATGAGAATTCACAATGAGCAGTAAGGGGAAAGAAAGAACTAGAACTTCGAATGAGCTTATGTGTGGGCCCTCATTGTTCGCGGATTTACAAAGGGCTACGCTATCATCATATTAAACAAATGGCTCCTACTCCTGTGCCAGCTTAATTGCCAGCTTGGCTCCTGAACAAAGAAATCACGACTGAGGCAAAACATGTTTGCTGTTGAAAGCAAAACCCCCTTAGAGCAAATTTTTAGTTGGTTTTTTTTTTCATTTAATTTTTTTAAACTTGCAGAAGTAGACCTCTTTCTTTTCTTTAATTTCTTTTTGAGAAAGTGATGTACCCTCGTGCTGTTAAGTTCCAGCTTGGAATACATGCTTTATGTATTTAGGCAGTACCACTGAGTTATGCACTAGTGACTAAAAATAAAAGGGAGGGAAGGATAAGACAGTACAGGTCAAAATGCCTGATATAACTGCACAGAAAGAAACAAAATGTGCTTCTCCACCATGAGTTACATGTATGCGTCACATCTCGAAGTGTGGTTCCCAGACCAGCAGCATCACTGTCACCTGGGAGCTTGTTAGAAATGCAAATTATCTGGTCCCATCTCAGGCCTAATGAATCAGAAACTTTGGGGGTAGGCCCAGCAACCTGCACTTTTAAAAGACCTCCCAGTGATTCTGATGTGTGCTACACTCTGAGACCCACCAATGCAAAGAATATCACAGGACAAATGTAGGCTAACAAAACCAGTTCTGCTCTCCTTGAAATGGATTTGACAATATTTAGAAATTTGGGGAAGGGTATAGAAATCCATAGTTTGTGTGTTTGTGTCAGCAAAATCCAATGTTAGGAAATATGGATTAGATGTTTTTCCACCTAGTTTTATTGTTTTATGGTTGCTTTTTTTTTAATTAAGAAGGAAGCAGAGAGGTGCAATTGAGCTACTTATGCAATTTTATAGGAATAATGGAGTTCGTTCTAGCAGAAGAGGCTATCTCATGGAAAAACTTCACTAATATTCTGTCTAGACATATATTCTTTTTTGAAGCAGGAAACAAAAGAAAATTGGCTTCTTCATCAAGTTCAAGGAAATGGTGTTTTAATTCTGTAGAGAAGTAATTTCATTTTCTTAGAGAAATGGGTAGACCAATATTAGTAATTTAATTCTCTTCTTAAATACAATGGGGGTTGCTACAATTCTTACCAAGGCTGAAAGAACTAGAGTCAAATAGATTTAAATCTAACTAGTGATTGGGATTGGGGTGGGGGGTGGGGAGAGGGTGGAGCTATATAGCAGGGAGGTCCTTTGTGATAAGCTGACAGCTGATTATCATGTACTATTTCCTGCAGTACTTTGATGAGATTGCTAAGGGAATAAACAGAAATCTGAACTCTGCACATAACTGTATGCAGATTCATTTATTTAATAAATATTTCTGGAGCACCTATTATGGCCTTACGCTCCCATGGGCTGGGATTGTACAAGTGAGCAAGGCAGCCACAGCCATGATTCTTGTGAAGCCAGAGGTCCAATAGTAAAGTTAAATAAGTAAATGGGCAATTACAATGAAGTATACTAACTTTCAGGATGAGACAGCATTTGGTATGCTATCTGTGAGCAGCTCTCGCAGACTTGAGGGCATGTGCATGGGGGTGGTCAGGAATGGTTCACAGAAGAGGCACTAAAGCCTATGAATATAAATTAGTCAGACGATGGACAGAGCAGGCAGAGAGAAGAACATATGCAGTGTTCAAAGGTAGAGAGTTCCTGACACCATCACATTACTGAACTCAGTTCCATATGGTAGGGCTTGGGGTGCAGGGCTCAGTTGCAGAGGGTCTGGAGAATAATAGCAGATGAAGCTGCAGAGAATACAGGAACAGAAAGCAGTGGTGGCCTTCCTAGCCATGTTAAGGATTCTGGGAAACGGGAAGCCTTAAAGGTTATAGAATTTGACTGCACTATAGAGATTAGAATGGGGAAGGACAAAGCTGGAGAAAGGGAGACCGGTGGGGACATTGCTGAAATGATTCAGACAAATACTCAAAGCTTGGACTAACAGCAAGGCAGGGATGGAGTGAGGTGAAAAGATTTAGGCAACAGATATTTAGGAAATGAAATCAGTGGGAACTTGAAATTCATTAGGTATGAGATTGAGGGAGAGGTAGACGCCTTGAAAAACTAAATGAATAGTGAGCCATTCAGGGCCCAGGGAGGGGAGAGGGTTTGGGGGTGAAATTATGTGTTCCATTTGGAGAAGCAAAGTCTGTGAAATCTGTGGTTATCCAAGTAGAGATATCCAATAAACTCTTGGGAATGCAGTGCAGGCTTGGCACTCGAGTGATTTGGGCTCTTCCCTTAGTCCTCTCTGTCCTGGTAAATATTCTCCAGGCTTTCTCACAGTAGAGGCTAAAGCCTCAGAACTTTCTTTACAGTCCTTGGTTACTCCTATAGTGATTGCGCACTACTCTTGATGCCAGTTTTAAGTGCTAAGTGAATTTTAGAGCTGCAAAATTTTTCTGCAAAATATCCTAGAAGGTAATTTGGTTTACTCTATGAAACCTACCTATCAATTAACAAGTCCTATTACTTTTCAGCTGGGATTTTTATTTCAACAATGGAAAATCAAGAGAAATGGGATGATCCAATTCCATTTGAGCATTCTATCCTCTTTTTTGTTAGGGATCACTTTCTGGTAATAGTAAAATGTAAATTATATACTACTTGTTTTTTGGTGAAAGCAACGCTGAAAATAACTAGGTGACTATAATAGCTTAAAGGGTAAAATAAGTGTTCCCATTTTGAACAAGAAGAATCATTTTTATCATACAATTCTTCTTAATTTTATAGTAATGATATGGCATTGCATTTTCAAATAAAATGTTGAAATTAAAATGTAAAATTAAAAAAATGGAGGTTTTCTTTTATCACGTGAAAGAAGTTGCTAAAGGCCATCTGTGTACTGAATAATTATGTATACAAGTGACAGTTGTCAAAAACTAAAGAAAAAATCTCATATAAATTATAAACCATTTGTAAAGTTTTACCTAAAGCTTTCTCCATAGTTATGAAACTTCTTTACTTTTAAGAAACCACAGATGGTCAGAAAAATTAATATAAAGGCATATAAATTTCCACTAGCCTTGAGGAATAAAGAACAAGAATTATCATCAGCACAATTAAAGATGGCCAAATCCCATTAATGTTTTCAAATTACCAAATTAGAAAAGGTGGAAGCATGAATAATTTATTTCTGAGGACATAGTCTTTTTAATACTTGCATTACTTTCGTCTATTCAGTGGACAATTAAACCTAGTCATGACATTCCACATATAAACTTTTTTTCTAATAATTGGAAGCTTCTATTTGAAATATAAACTTTCTGCTCATACAAAATGTAGATGATAGCTAGACAGGTGGGGCTTGATCAAAACTATCAAAGCTTGTTTTCTGGAAATTTCTTCTTTTCCTGTGCCCTTTGTCCTGGTTTGGTCTTCAGAACTCCGATTCTCTGTAGTAAGTGGTTTATTCCAGCCAACAGTGTTTATCCTCATGTCCTATAGTAGCTTTTGTCTTCACCAATCAGTAAAATATATGTACACACACAGACACACACCCAGGCATATATATTTAGCCATTCAGTAAACTGCATTAAATCTTCTATAAACTTCAGATAAGCCTGCTTAAATTTGGGGTGGGTCTTATTATAGCTTTCCAAATGGTTTACACACCAAGTATATATTTGTCTTAATATATGAAGCAGTATTATATTTAAAACTGATGTCTTCAGGCCGGGCGCGGTGGCTCATGCCTGTAATCCTAGCACTCTGGGAGGCCGAGGCGGGTGAATTGCTCAAGGTCAGGAGTTTGAAACCAGCCTGAGCAAGAGTGAGACCCCGTCTCTACTAACAATAGAAAGAAATTAATTGGCCAACTAAAAATATATAGAAAAAATTAGCCAGGCATGGTGGCGCATGCCTGTAGTCCCAGCTACTCGGGAGGCTGAGGCAGGAGGATCGCTTGAGCCCAGGAGTTTGAGGTTGCTGTGGGCTAGGCTGACGCCACAGCACTCACTCTAGCCCGGGCAACA
>CAUYRT010052947.1:0-11416 GCA_963574885.1 Lepilemur ruficaudatus
AGACTCCTGGGCTCAAGCAATCCATCTGCCTTAGCCTCCCGAGTAGCTGGGGCTACAGGCATGCGCCACCATGCCTGGCTAATTTTTTCTATATATTTTTTGTTGGCCAATTAATTTCTTTCTATTTTTAGTAGAGACGGGGTCTCGCTCTTGCTCAGGCTGCTTTTGAACTCTCGACCTTGAGCGATCCTCCCACCTCGGCCTCCCCCCGGAGTGCTAGGATTACCGGTGGGGCCTAGAATACCTTAAAGAGAGAAAAAAGGCAAAATAACTAACTGCAATTCTTGAGTCTTGATTGGATCCTAGATAGAAAAAGTAAACTTTGAAAGATACTTTTGAGGCAATTAGGGAAATTTGCATATGAACCGTATCTTGGGTGATGTTGAATTAATGTTAATTTTCTAAGACGAGGTAATGGTGTTGTGGTTATTTAGAATTAGGAGGAAGGTCCTTAATAGTTACTTAGATATTTAGCAATAGTTACTTAGATATTTAGGGGTTTTTAAGTGTCATGATGTCTGCATCTTCCAAATGATTCAGAAAAAAATACGTTTTTATAGAGGGGAAAGCAAATATGACAGAACAGTAATAATTGGTAAATCTAGGTGAAGAATGTCGGTGTTTATTCTTTCATCTTTTCTGTGGGCTTAAAATTTTTCAAAATAAAAAGTTGGAAAATTTTTAAAAAGAAAAGCAATAGTAGTTATTGAAACATTTATACTCCAGGGTCTTTACTTTCATCTAGTCCCTTGATGAATCTATTTTACTTTTTCACGTTCAGGTTTTTATCAATATATTTTTTTTTCTTGCAATGAATATCATGAAAAAAATTACAGACTGAGTTATAAAGTAACTTTTACTCACACTTGCTCTTTCTTCCTTTTTTTTTTAACTATTAATTTCTCTCCAGAATCCATCTATCGCCGAGGTGCACGCCGCTGGAGAAAACTTTATTGTGCAAATGGCCACACTTTTCAAGCCAAGCGTTTCAACAGGGTAAACTTAGTTTGTTGAATGGTGATAATTTGAGACAGCTATTTTTTTCTTTCTATTGTGAAAGAAAGGTAGTTTTATTATTAAGTTTTGTTATTCCCTTTTAAAGAAATACTGTGACCTTATATTCCCAGTTTGCCTGGGTCAGTATGCCTGTAATTTTTTTTTTAATAAATGTTTATTTCAAGTATGAAAAATAATGTTAACACATTATCCAAATATTGTGTTCAGTTTAACAAGAATAAAACAGGATTCTGAGAAAAGTTTACAATTAGGTATAAAATACTTAAGAATATATTTTCACATTCACAGTGGGCATTTTTGAAAAATAAATTTTGCAAATATAGCTTAGAAACAAAAATATATTTATGGTCCCAGTTAAATAAACAAGCCCTTAATTGAAGAGCAGTACTCCCTTCAGGATGGATAATTAGCATTTCAGAATTAGATCTGTATAAGCATTCCTTTTGAAATAATAGTAAACTTGGTTCAGTCATGTAGCAGTTCAAATACCTTATGGGTTCCCTGACACATACCATCTATTTCTGATATCTGCTTACCCACAATGTTCTCAAGCCATTTTAATTGAGCAATTTCAATGAAATACATAACCTAAGTGGGAACCAAACTGACCGACAAATCTTTGTTGTGGTAATTCTGGGTATTTCCAGCAAAATATTCTGAACAGAAAGTGACAGAAATTTCTCAGTGGCAGTTATAGAACCACATCTTGTAATTACTTTATAGGACTGCTATGATGGCTTCTTCTCTTCTTTGGGCACATCTGTTTTTAGGTTTGAAACATTGCTTTTGAATCTTTTACGGGGTTTTGTGGCATCTCAAATCCATCTGCACTAAAGCTTCTCTTGGAAAGTCTTGAATTAACATTATCTTCATTAAATATGATTTTACCCTTTAATTATTGTATGCGTTCCCATTTCCCTCCAAACATGTCAGTACCCCTCCGTTTACTTGTTTGAGCGTTTACTTGTTTGGTGGGACAGGGAAAGAGGACAACCCAGGGAAAGAGGACAACCTGAGTGAGTGGCCTCCTGGGCCCCAGAGTTTAAGTCAAGTGGGCTCTGCTTCCAGGGATTTGTCAAGGAGGGAGGCCCTTGGAATAGCTGGAGGCCCTTGGAATAGCCGAGCTCTAGGAATAGCTGGGCCTGCCCCTGGCCCATGGTGGCTGCTGTGAGACCCCTGACTGTGCAGTCCTAGTTTGTCTATAATTTTTTTTGTTGTTGTTCTAGGCTAGCACAAAGCTGAATACCTGTAATTTTTAATAGCATGTCCTTTTACTCCTAAAAAACTGCTCCAGATTGGATGATTAATTATCCAACTAATATACCCTACCTATAAGAAAATTGGATTTTTAAATATAATTCAAGGCATCCAGAAAATAAGCAAAGTTTATTTTGTTTATTTAATGTTTTTATTTATTTAATGTTATAATTTGATTTTCACTGTTTAGAAAATAATAATAGCAAACATTCATCTGGCTTTTGTTGTGTACCAGGCACTTTTCCAAATGCTTCACTTATGTGGACTCATTTAAGCCTTACAACAACCCTGTGCACTAGGTACTATGTATTTTTATTTTATAGATGAGGAAACTGAAGTGCAAGGGAGTTAAGAAACTTGCACACAGCTAGTGTCAGAGTCAAGATTTGAAAGTAAGCAGTCTGTATCTAGAAGTCCATGTTTTTAACTACTATTGATAACTACAGATTTATGAATGCCAATTCCATTCTAAAACTAATGTCTTAAATTCATTAATGTAAATAGAAACCACCACCTGAGATTCCCAAACACTTTCATTTTCAGTGGCACTCATAATTAAAGAAGGCTTTGAAATGAAAAGGTAGCTTAGGTATTGCTCTTAAGAAAGCAGGGCTTTGCTTTGACCTCTGACCAGGCTGGAAGGTTTATGTTTGCTTAGGAGTCTTCAAATGGCTTGTTCTGCCATATCTATTTCTAGTTTAATTCACTTTTTCTGTTTTCATTACTCCGAACTTAATTATGTGAAGCCTGAAAATTTTTGGACTTAGAAAGCAATATGGTCACAAATTTCACTGTCTCTCTAAGATACGTTCTCTTTTCTATTTATTTTTCATTTATTTTCTATTTCATTTATTTTCTATTTTCATTTATTTTCTATTTATTTTTCTATTTTCTATTTATTTTTCATCGTAGCTTTTGAAAAACGATGTATGAAGAAGTTTCGTTTTGTTTGCTGTGGGCTAGCAGTTGACACCATGATGAAGGAAATTGAGTTGAAGAAAGCCACTTATTTTCATTATTTTATAAACAAACTGTTGGGAAATGATCGTGGCCACTTTTTTGTTAATAAAATATTATTTGATTACTCTTTTCAGCGTGCTCACTGTGCCATCTGCACAGACCGAATTTGGGGACTTGGACGCCAGGGATATAAGTGCATCAATTGCAAGCTCCTGGTTCATAAGAAGTGCCACAAACTTGTCACAATTGAATGTGGGCGGCATTCTTTGCCACCGGTAAGACATACTTTTCTATTCTTTTTCAATAGAGCATGTTTGGGGTGGGGGGTTGCTGCTCACAGATGTAATCCTAGCACTTTGGAAGGCCAAGGTGGGCGGGTGGATTGATTGAGGCCAGTATTCAAGACAAGCCTGAACAAGAGCAAGACCCCATTCTATAAAAAAATAGAAAAATTATCAAGGCATGGTGGTATGTGCCTGTGGTCCCAGCTACTTGAGAGGCTGCAGCAGGAGGATCACTTGAGTCCAGGAGTTTGAGGTTGTAGTGAGCTGTGATGATGCCACTGCACTGTAGCTTGGGTGACAGAGGAAGACCTTGTCTCAAAAAAAAAAGCAAAAAACATGCTTGACAACATTACTGGAGCAGAGGGCTTAAATAGGAAGGTGTGAAGGAATCATAGGACAAGAAAGTTGTTAGGTATTGGTAGGAATACTTTGCATTCCAGTTAACGTATTGTGAACTTTGGAACTTTTGAAGTAACTACGGTAATATTTGTTTGTAGGATATAGTTAACTTCTTTGTTTGACCTGCTATAAAATTCTCTTGTCTAAATTAGGAAGATGTAGGGAGAATCATTTAAGAGATTTTTTTTCCTCTTATTTAATCTAAACTTACTAGTTTATAGCTCCCCTTATTCTAGCATCTATCCTGAGCAGATACCAGGTAAAAAGAGTTAAGTGTTTGCTATTTAAACGTGATATTAGTGGAGAGAAAAGCATTTAAAAATTTTTATTTTTCACTTTCTATTTTAAGTATGTAATTTAAACATATTCATTATAGAAAAAATATGGAATACAGATAAAGAAAAAATTAAATGGAAATTCTCATAAATTCTACCATCTAGAGATAATTGTCATTTGGTGTAATATCCCTCTGCAACCTTTTCTATGTGAATTTATATGCATAATTAAATTTTTCTGTATGGAAAAAATTTCAACATATAAGAGTAGGTGAAGCAGTATAATGAACTTCCATGTATCAGTCACCCAGTTCCAACAGTTTTCAACTCACGACCAATCTTATTTTCATCTGTACTCCCACCCACTTAACCTCCCCTTACCCTGCATTATATTGAAACAAATCTCAGACAGATTTCAGTATGTGCCTCTAAAACAGCAGTCCCCAGGCACCAGGTACTGGTTTCATCGAAGACAGTTTTTCCACGGGATTGGAGGGTGGATGGTCAGGGCAGGAGCTCAGGTGGAGCAGCCGTAAAGGCAGATGAAGCTTTGCTTGCCACTGCTCACTTCCTGTAGTGTGCCCCCTCCATGGGGTTAAACATTTCAGTTGTCCCATAAATGTTATAATTTTGTTTTTACAGTTTTCATTATGCATCAGGATTCAAATGAAGTCACATTTGCAATTCATTGATGTCTCTTAGATATTTTTTAGTTTACTGGTTCTTCCTCCATCTCCCTCCCTCTCTTGTTTTTTTTCTTAAAAGTTGATTATAGAAGAAGCAGTTGTTTGTCATTTAAAGTGTTGCAGAATTTTGCTCATTACTTCTCCATGGTTATGTTCCCCATGTTACTCTAATTTATTTTCTCTATATGATACAGTAGCTGGATGTAGAGGTTTGATAAGATTCTGGGGGTTTGTTTTATTTTGTTTCATTTTTTTTTTAAGACAGAGTCTTACTCTGTCGCTGGGGCTAGAGCGCAGTGGTGTCATCATAGCTTACTGCAACCTCAAACTCCTGGGCTCAAGGGATTCTCCTACCCTCACCCTCCTGAGTAGCTGGAAGTACAGGTGTTCATCACCACGCCTGGCTAATTTTTACTGTTTCTAGTAGAGACAGGTCTCACTTGCTCAGGCTGGTCTCGAACTCTTGACCTCAAGTGATCTTCCTGCCTCAGCCTCCCAGAGTGCTAGGATTACAATCGTGAGCCACTGAGCAGACCAGATTCTGGTTTTGTTTTTATTTGTTTGTGGGTTGTGTTTGAGACTACATTGTAGAGGGTTGAGTGTTTATCCACCAGAAGGCGCATATGTTACGGGTGTGTCTTTCTGTTACATACTTTTTAACAAAAGTGAGATTATATGCATACGGTTTTCTAACCCTGTTTTTCCTCACCCCCAGAATCTTATCAAAGCTACTGTATAATATAGAGAAAATAATTTATTTTGTTGAACAATTTATTTTGGTCATCTTTCTATATCTATATATATCTCTGTATCCTCATCACTTTTAGCATAATAGTTTGTTATGTCTATACTGTAATTTATTTCTGTTCCCTGTGATTGAACATTTGAGTTGTTTTCTAAATTTTCACATGAAGAAAATCATAATGAACTTCCTGGTAAATATATTATTTCCTTAAGAATCCAGAAGGAGAATTACTGGGTTAAAAGATACGCTTTTTTTTTTTTTTTTGAGACAGAGTCTCACTCTGTTGCCCAAGCTTGAGTGAGTGCCATGGCGTCAGCCTAGCTAACAGCAACCTCAAACTCCTGGGCTCAAGCAATCCTTCTGCCTCAGCCTCCCAAGTAGCTGGGACTACAGACATGTGCCACTATGCCCGGCTAATTTTTTTATATATGTACTTTTAGTTGGCCAATAAATTTATTTCTATTTTTATAGTAGAGACGGGGTCTCGCTTTTGCTCAGGGTGGTTTCGAACTCCTGACCTTGAGCGATCCGTCCGCCTCGGCCTCCCAGAGAGTTAGGATTACAGGCGTGAGCCACAGCGCCTGGCCAAAAAAAGATATGCTTTTTTTTAAAAAAAAAGATCTGGATACATCTTTCTAAATTGTCCTCTAGAATGATTATAGGATGTTTGTTCATAAGACCTTCCCAAGACATAGTGAAAGTAGGTTATTACTAGTGGGTCTTGGGTCTCAGAATTATTTAGCTAGGTCATATAATGGGTTTGTAGTTAAGGGGGAAATCCAATCTTAAGGAACAGTTATCAACTCAACAGGAGACTAAAAATTATAATCATAATTTATCCAACATAATTTACTGTTGATATTGTTGTGTATTCTTAGGTGAGGGAATGATTTGTGTGTTCATATATGTACAAGGAAAGAGGGACAGGGTTAGTGATTATATTGCTGTTTTACAGTAGGGGTTAAATGCATTTAAAAATCCATAAACTTAGTTATAAGCCTATCTTTAAGACAGTCTTAACACTGTAACTGTATAATTAATGATTTTTTTCAAGTTTACTTTTTCCTGCTATTTAATAGTATTCAGTAAACTTGGGTCCAAGATTAATGAATTAGTATCAGTTTTGTTTTGAATTAGCATTGTTCCTAAGATTATTGGCAGTTAGTTGGTTAAGTCAGTTTCCAGGAGGTATTTCTTTTCCTTTTTGGGGGCCACTAACACCTTTAAGAATCTTTAGAAAAATGGGAAACTCACTAAATTTTACATATAATTTTAAGGGTTTTATAGACATCCTGAAGTCTATCTCCCAGCTGCAGAGCTCATATTCTAGACTTCTTTTGCCAAAGATTTAAAGTGGAGCTTGAACGAATAAGTAGTGTAGAAGAAAAACACATCAGAGTATATAGTAGGAGTTTAATTTGATTTCTAATTATTGGTCTGAAATTAGTTTTGTGTCTGTTTTCTGTAAAATGTGACTAACATTATTTCATTCACAGGGAATATGTATGGTTTCATAAAATAAAATTAAAAGTAAAATATAATTCTCACTTATTAAGATATATTCTTTCAAAATTACATATTGGTATGCTGTGTCTCATTGAAATAATATTGTTTCTGGTCTAACAGAGGTATTGGGATTTAAAAAGAATCTGTTAAGTTACTGTATCTTCTGAAATGTTTGTAGGAGCCAATGATGCCCATGGATCAGTCATCCATGCATTCAGACCATGCACAGACAGGTAAGAATGATGCTGGCATGAATCATTGTTCATTACCAAAATAACATTTAAATATTTCTTTAGGTGACTCTTACCTGAATGTAAAAACGTTTTTGTTCTTCCCAAATAAAAGTAGGTAAGCATATTTTGTGGTAGTAAAGTCAGTCACAATATTTAATATACACATTTAGTATTTTAAAAAGACGACTATGTAAACTACAACAACTGACTGTTTTTTCTAGTTTAGTTAAATTTCTTTGAGATCCTTTAAATTCAGCAATCTCAGTTTTTTTGCATAATGAAAAAATATGAAGCTGATTTTGTGAGCCATGTTGTGTTCAAGTGACCTGTTTTTATTAAAAGCTTTAATATCAGAAGTGGAAATTATGTAAAAGATATTGAGATACAGCATAGGAAATTCCAGAAAGGTGATGTGAGTTCCATGTTACATAGGCACAAAATCTTAAACACATATCTGGGAAAATTTAGAGAACAATGAAAGGAGTAGAGCAGCCTGATCTGCTCTGAACTGAATCGAGAAAGGGAAGACAAGGGAGTTTTTTTTTCTGGAAAGACAGAATGGAATTTCTTGATCATGGAAGAAGCTGGCTATATGAAATACAGGCTTCACCCCTCCCCTGCCCCAAGTAGCTTTAAGAAATAGAAGTCACATCCTTGTCCATTCTTTACTTAACCTATGTAGCAGTAAGAAAAATTTTTGAGTATGAGGAGAGTGAGAAGTGAAAACCGTAGGCCCTCTATCTTTATCCTTCAGTCATACTAAAAGATTTAAATATAGTTTGTAGAGTCATCCTTACAGAAGGAAGTGTTTGATTAATTTGTAAAGGAGAGAGATGTTTTAAAACATAGCAAAAATATTTGTTAAAAGCAGTACTTGGGTACCAGGTTGTTCTCTTTACCCTCACTAAAGATTAGGATTCTGCTATTATATGTACATACAATTTGTTACTAGTAGGACTGGCATTCGCTTTTAAATAAAGAAAACTTATTCAGAAGTAAAAACTAAAAAAAAAAAAAAAAATCAAGAGAAAATTTTTATGTCAAACTCATTAATAGATGTTACGTTTTTCACACCCCTCCCCCTTTTTTTTCCCCATGTTCGGGATTGGATTTTTAGTAATTCCATATAATCCTTCAAGTCATGAGAGTTTGGACCAAGTTGGTGAAGAGAAGGAGGTAAGATAATTTGTTTTATTGTACATTACATCATTAATTTTTTTAGTAAGTCTCAACAGTTTAAAATATGACACATTGACCTGCTTAGATTTTAGATCATAATGGTAAAATACAGGAGTGGTTTTTAATGATCCCAGAATATTATTCTGATTTAATTTAGTAATTACTAATTTAATTTGAATTAGGAAATAATTTGGTAGGATGACTTATTGTCATTTTAAAATAGGTTAATGTAAAAATTATAATGTATTTAATAATATACTTCATAGTATTGTTTAAAATATATAGTAGACCCTTTCATTTTGTGGGGTAATTGTTTATTTAGAGTAAAAATGATTAAGCATGTTAACTGCCACTGTTTTTTTCTGATTTATTAAGCATTTTTATCAGTTTTTAAAACAAGTTTTTAATTTAAAATATTAAAATAATTTTTTAAAAGCTTTTAGTGAAAAAGACTACCATACCTCATACCTTCCACTCCTACTTTGACTTCTTAGAGACAAGCTTTTTAACTATTTCTGGTTAAAATATTTAACCAGAAATTAAAATATTTCTGGTAAAAAACATTCCATAATTTTTATATCTCTGTTTTCAGTTTTTCAAGTTTATGTATTTCTGGCCAGAAAAGATTTATTAGTTCACACTATCTCCTCCATTTTCCTTGGCTTTCCATTGTTTGATAGGTGCATTATATTTTGTTCTTTTCTTGGTTACCTTTTTAAAAAAAACACAGCTTTTTATTATGGAAATTTTCAAACATAAATAAAAGTAGACAAAATATAATAGTATAACAAAGCTCTTGTATCTGTTACCCAGTTAAGGCGCTTACGAATGCATAGCCAGTCTTGTTTTGTCTACCTACTTCCCTCACTCCTGTGTTATCTAGTTGCTTTATTGAATTAGCAAGGACCTCTACACATGACCAGTGATTTTGAATGGAAGTAGTAATCAGACATCATTGTCTTATTCTACATCTCAGAGAGAAATCTTCCAATATTTCATTATTATGTTTGATATTTGCTGTAGGTTTTTTGGTAGATACCCCTTATCAAATGAGGGAGTTTATTCCTAGTTTGCTGAAATTTTTTTTTTCATCCTAAAAAGATGTTGAATTTTATCAAAAAACATTCTTTGTCATTTGTTGAGTTGATCATATGTAAATGTCGTTTGTTTTCAAATATGAAGCCTAGTTTTCATTCCTGGAATAAACCACATGTGTTGTCATGTGTCATTCTCCTTATATATTGATGGATTAGTATTTTGGGGGTTTGTTTTTATTTTTAGAGACAGAGTCTCGCTCTGTCACCCAGGCTATAGTGCAATGGTGAGGTTATAGCTCACTGTGCGGTGTCAAACTCCTGGGTTCATGTGATCCTCCTGCCTCAGTCTCCCAAGTAGCTAGGACTACAGGGGCTTACCCATGCCTGGCTAATCTTGTTTTAAAATTTTTTTGTACAGACAGGTCTCACTGTGTTGCCCAGGCTAGTCCCAAACTCCTGGCCTCAAACTTCCCAAAGTTCTGGGATTACAGGCATGCGCCACCATGCCTGGCCTGTTTTTAAATATTAATGAGAGACATTGGCTTGTAATTTTCCCTTTTTGTATTATCAGGTTTTGGTATCAAGATAATACTAACATTATAAAATGATTTGACATGTGTTCCTTTTGTTGTTTCCATTCCCAGGAAGAGTTCTTGTAAGATGGGCATTATTTCTTTCTTAAATTTTTGAAAGATTCACCAGAAAAGCACTCTAGACCTGGAGTTTTTTTGTGGAAAGGGTTTTAATTGTGGATTCTATATCTGAGTAGATTTAGGACAAATCAGATTCTCTATTCTTAATTTCTGTTTTATTCCTTGGGATCTATTTAACCTAATTTTCAACTTTATTGACATTAGGTTGTTTATTTCTGAGGATATGAAATGATGTCCTTTTTCATATCCTGCCAGAACAATATCAATTTGTTAGTCTTTTCAAAGAATAAACTTTTGTCTCTCTCTATTGAATGCTTATTTTCTGTTCTAGGGTGCTGATTTCTCCGCTCATTGTTTCCGTATGCTTTTTTGTCATTTGGTTTAAAATACATCCTGATTTTCCCTTACGATTTCTTCTTTTGACCTATATATTACTTCAAAGTATACTGCTTCGTTTTTAAATATTTGGGAAATTTTGTTGTTGTTATTGATTTCTGGATTATTTCCACTGCAAGTTAGAGAACATATTCTGGGTGGTTTCAGTCCATTGAATTTTGTTGAAACTTGCTTGAAGATCAAGCACGTAGGTACTGGTAAATGTTCCATATGTATTTTTGAACACAATGTGTATTCTGTAGTTGGTGCAGTGTTCTACACAGGTCAATTAGATCAAGGTTATTAACAATGTTATTCAATCTGTAATCTCACTGACATACTTCTTGTTCTTTCCCTACTGAGAGGTTTCATTATACGTTTGCCTGTTCCTTTTATTTTTGTTAGTTTTTGCTGTATGTATTTTGAGGCTATGTTATTAATTAATAACAAATTGAGAATCATAATATCTTTATTGGATTAACACTTTTTCATAATGAAATATCCTTATCTGTAGTAATGTTTCTTGCCTGTCTTAAAGTCTGTATACTGGTAATTGCCACATAACAAATTACCTCAAAAGTTTAGTGGCTTAAAACCACACATATATTATGTCATAGTTTCTGTGGATTCCTATCCAAGTGTGGCTCTTGGATAGGTCCTCTGCCCCAGAGTCCCAATCAAGGTATTGGTAAGAGCTGCTGTCATCTCAAAGTGTAATGGGGGAAGGATCTGCTTCCAAACTCACCTCATAGTGATAAGGGATTTAATTCTTACCACATGGGCCTCTCTGTAGGGCAGCTCATGACATGA
>CAUYRT010052949.1:0-15463 GCA_963574885.1 Lepilemur ruficaudatus
GTGGCTCACGCCTGTAATCCTAGCACTCTGGGAGGCCGAGGTGGGTGGATAGCTCAAGGTCAGGAGTTCAAGACCAGCCTGAGCAAGAGCGAGACCCCGTCTCTACCATAAATAGAAAGAAATTAATTGGACAACTAAAAATATATGTAAAAAATTAGCCGGGCATGGTGGCGCATGCCTGTAGTCCCAGCTACTCGGGAGGCTGAGGCAGGATTGCTTGAGCCCAGGAGTTTGAGGTTGCTGTGAGCTAGGCTGACGCCACGGCACTCTACAGCCCGGGCAACAGAGTGAGACTCTGTCTCAAAAAAAAAAAAAAAAAAGTTGGTAATAAAATCATAACTAAAAACAAGACCAAAAAAACTGTAAGCCAAACCAAGCATGTCCCCCACCTGGACTTGGCGGGTCACTGATTCTGGGGCTTAGCCATGAAGGGGACCCCAGCCTGGCCCCAGCTCCCTGCCTTGGGGGGCTGCTCCTGCTGCTGGGCCCGGGGGAGGGAAAACAGTGCTATCCCTCGAGGAGTCTGGCCCGGGAACATGGGGTCCGCGATCCCAGCTCAAGAAGCCAAAAGCAGGGGGGAGGGGGGCAGGGGCAATGTACATAACCTTTTAATAATAAAATAAATAAATAAATAAATAAATTCAACCTAAAAAAAAAAAAAAAGAAGAAGCCAAAACCCCCCAGCACTAGGGCAGACAGCAGAGCCCACTTCTCTGCACAAGGTCTGGCCACCTTGGTGGATCCTGGGTTGTTGAGGGGGAGGCAGGAAAGGTCGGGCAGGTCCCAGCCCATCAAGGAGGAAACTGTCCCTGGCAGCAACGGGGCATCACCCAGGGTGGCACTGGCACTTTGGATGACGGAGACACCCCTGCCATACGGTGGCAGGAGCAGGTGGACATGTCTTTGAGAGGCCAGCCAGGGGCAACATCAGCACGTGGGGACTTGGGCAGCTGCCACGTCCTGCTTTGTCCTAGGAACTGAGTGAGGTGCCCACCGGCCCCCTGAGACACACCCTCGACCCCATGGTGGAGCCTTACCCTGTTGCCCTGCGCCGTGTTGTCCTGCGTGCGGTAGGAGACCTGGGACTTGCCGCTGTCCAGGATGCGCCTGACCACGGGAATGCGGGCCACTTGCTCCGAGCGGCTGACGGAGTACTCAGGCTGCTCGAAGAACACCACTCCGCTGGCTGCAAGGAGCCCGGCACCGGTCAGAGGGTCCTGGCCTCTGTCCCTTCTCCTGCTCTCCCTCCAGCCTGGCCTGGCCCAGCCCAGGATCCAGGAGTCTGCTTGGGACCCTTCACCCCATTGCCCTCTGGGAGGGTGGAGGAATGGGACGGAAGATTCTTCCAGAAAAAGTTGATGGGGCTAGAACAGTATCCAACAGACATCCTAGAAGGGTCATGGCAGAGAAAGGAAGCCAGGCAGGGACGGGACCACGGTGGCTGTGAGACTAGACAGGGAGGAACAAGAGGCTGGACGTAGGGCGGTGCCAGGAGGACCTTGCGACGATGCTAACAGAAGCTCCCGCTTAGTGAGCGCCTATGACCACGCACTGTGCAGAGATGTACAGCCACGGACTCCTCACAAGAGCTCTACCCATTTTACAGATAGAGAAACTGAGCCCCAAGGAGGCTAACTAACAGGCCCAGCCACATGGCCAAGCCCCCCTTCTACTTGGCTTCCAAGAGGAAGCAAGTGCACGCAGCTCCCGGCCACCTCCCTCTCTCTCCCCACCCTGACCGACCTTGCTCTTTGATGATGGTGATATTCACCAGGCGGCGGCCAAGGGTGGCGGTGCCCACAGGCACGTCGATGGCCTCCACCAGCAGCTGCTTCTCGTCATCATCCTCGGGCCGGATGAAGAGGGGCACACGCACGTCCACCAGCTCCACACCCTCCTGGAACTCCACCATACCCCGGGCATCTGGGTGGGGGTGGGTGTGGTTGGACGTGGGTCGCAGGGGTATGTGGGTGGGAGGTACAAGGAGTGGCGCCGGGGGCCTGCCCACCTACCCTGGTCTGCGGTGAGGGTGTAGTAGCCGGGGGCCACCTTGAGCTCGTGGAAGGCGCCCTGTTCCACCTGCTTCTCTGTGAGCTTCAGCAGGGCCTGTTTGGCCGAGCGGGGCGCCATCAGCACCGTGTCCACAATGGTGTGGTCTTGCCTGGGTCAGGAGGTTCAGGTGGGGGAGGTGTCAGGCTGGCACATACCCTGCACACCCCTCCTGCCTGTCCTCTCCCCATCAGGGGACAGGATGTGAGACAGCAAAAGTCCAGGGTCTTCAGAGCCAGGCAGTGCTTGAGGCCCATGCTGGCCCCACCACCCTCGCCCTGTAGCCTCAGCCAGCCATGGGTCCTCCCTGAGCCTCAGTGTCTTCCTCTGTGAAATGGGCTTCCCCACCTTCCTCCCTGAGAAGGGCTGGAGAGGAGAGTCGACGCAGGACAGCAGGGATGCTAAGGGTGTGAGTGCTGAAGCCAGGCTGCCCTGGGCCTAACCCTGGCTCTAGTCCTTGCCAGCTAGTTAACCTTGGGCCAGTCACCTAACCTCTCTGGGCCTTAGTTTCCTCATCTGTAAAACGGAAGCAGCAGTGGTATGTACCCCACAGGGTTGACGAGAGGGTCGGGTAAGATAACCAGGCACGCGAAGCCCTGGGACAATGCCTGGTCCACTTAGGCCCTCGAAACTGCTGGTCCAAATCACTCTTCCTGGTGGCAGCGTTGTGCTATTCTCCCAGCTCTGTCGCCTCTGCACTGAGACCCCTCCCCCTCCCTCCCTTTCCCCATGAAGGGGCAGGACCCTGTGAGACCTGGGGAAGGAGGAGGTAACCTGCTGGCCTATCTTCTCAGTAACCTGCCTGCCATCCAGAGATGCCCCCAGGAGCAGGGACCCTGACGCTGGAGAGGGCACTGGGTCATCCCTCGTCCTGGGAGGGCTGTCGCTGGCAAGAGAGTGGGAATTGGCTTTGCCTTGCCTGTTCTGGTCCTGGGGCTGCTCCACAGCAAGCGCTTCCCATTGGTATTTGTGGAAGGAGGGTCCTACCCATGACAGACACACCCGCCCTGCCTTCCTATGGGGTGGGGTTGGGCAGGGGGCAGGGGCAGGGCTGTTCCACCCGGTATCTTCTACTCACTTTTTCCCGGCGTTGGGCTGCTGCCTGTGGGGGACAGAGAGGGACAGAGGTGAGCTGGATGGTCCCTGGGGTGGGGGCTTGGTCTGCATGGGGGCTTCGGCTCCTGGCGTTGGCTGGGAGTGGCTCCCCCTGCCCAACCCTGCGGACCCCAGCTTCCCGCCTAGGCTGGTGGGCCCCGACTCACCGGAACTTAGTGTGCTGGAGCTTGTGCGCACCTGCGATCTGTCTGTACACCTCGTTCAGCTGCCAGGCAAGCAGGGCCGTGAGGCAGGACCTCAGATGCCCCACGGGGAGCCCTGGGGGCCAGGGGGGCTCTCTACCCAGAGGACCTCAGCCGGCCGGGCACGCTCTTGGGGCCGCGTCCTGAGGCCCAGGCTCTGCAGCCCCCTCCCCTCTGAACAGATCCCAGGATGACCCCTGGCAGGCACACGTCCGGAGAAGCCCCTCTCTCCCGCCTGGACGCATCTCGGTGCTGCCCCCACACCCACGCTGCGGGGTTCCTCTCGCCGTCCTTACGTTCTCCTCCACCTCCTGGCGCAGCTGGTCGCATTCTCGAGTGCTGGGCTTCAGCAGGTTCTCAGTGCAGAGGCGGGCAAGGCGCAGGGACAGCCCGTAGGGCACTAGGGCAGGCGGGCGGGATGGGCATTGTCAGCCCCCTGCACGGCCGGCACCGCAGAGCTCCCCTTCCAGAGGCCATGCCAGGATCAGGGGACAGCTGGCCCCTGGTGGCCAGCAGGCACACCAAGGCCCGAGGCTTGTAGTGCCATTAGGAAGGGGCAAAAGGTGGCTGAGTCCTGTGCCTGCGCCCAACACCCAGAGAAGACAGGGGTGGTGTAGGTCCAGATCTGGGACGGAGGTCCCGAGGGCCCCGGGGCACTGCCAAGAGCCACAGAGCCCAGCCCCAGCCCTCACCCAGCTCCGTGGGGTTGGTGCTGGCGGCGTGGGTGGCAAAGCCAGGCCGCTGCACATTGTTGGTGATCTTCCAGCGCACGGTGTCACGCCCCTTGAGGTTCCCACTGCGCAGCATGGGCGTGTCCAGGTGGTCGGAGGCCATCAGGTTCTCCCGCAGCATGTAGTGGTCCTCCTTAAAGCCCACCATGTGGCCTGTGGGACAGGGTCCTCAGCACGGGGCCCTAGACCCACCCTGGCAAGCCCCATCAGGTGGGACCCCAGGGCCTCCCACCCCTGCTGTCCCAGGCTTGGCCCCCACTTCCCTCCACTCTAGCTTGGAGAAAGAGCAGTCAGAGCCCCCGACTCCTGCCAAGCTCATACCTCGGTTGCAGCAAGGGAGAAGTGCCAGGCAGGCCTAGGAGACAAGGCAGGTAGGTGAGGCCTGGGACGGCTGCCCCAGCCCAGGCAACTGCTGCCAGCCAGCTCCCCGTGCCAGTGGTGCAGAGGGCAGCAGCGCCTCCCACACACTAGGGTATCCAGCAGGGGCGGGGGTCTAAGCATGGTGCACATGGGCATGAGGGGACAGGGGCAGAGGGCTCCCAAAGTCTGTGCCGTGGAACCCTGGTCCTGCCAGATGCGTTGTACAGTGAAGCTTCTGTGGTCAAGTTCATCTGGGAAGCACTGATTGCACTCCCCACGGCGCGTGTGGGTTCACTGTGCACGTGACTATAGTAAAGGCTCTGATGAGGCTGCAGCGAGCTATGACGGTGCCACTGCACTCCAGCCCAGGCAACAGAGCAAGACCCTGTCTTGGAAAAAAATGCTCTGAGAAGTCCCGCATAGAAGAAACCTGTTTCTCAAACATATTTGATCACAGAACTCCTTTTCTATGTAACACACTGATATGGCACAACACCGGCGGTGGCTACAGACGTGGCCTCTGCCCCCTACAATGCAGCATTCCGTGCTGCGCCTTCTCTTTCTTCTCCTTGTCTGTTCTCCCCAGCAGGACTGTCAGTGGCAGGCAGGAGGGGCCGCCCTTCCCTGGTGCAGCTCCCATGCCCTTTGCGTGTGGCTGACCCCAGAGCAGGTGCTCCTGGGGACATGGTGCTGATGGTTGGTGCGGTGGGTGCTGGGTTGGGCACCAGAGCTGGGGTAGGCATGGGCTCGCCCTACCTCGGCCACTTATGAGGACCCTGTGTGTAATGCCTATCTATGACCTTGTTTCTCCATCTGTCACAGGGGATAGTGACCTTGCCCCACTGACCTCATGGGGTGACCGAGAGGAGAAAATGAAGTCATGTGGACACACACTGCTGTGACAGCACAAAGAATGACCCTGAGCGGAACAAAGAGCTGAAGCCAGCAGCAGGATTGTGCTGGGAGCTGGGGCTTCACCAGCCTCATCATCATTTTAAAAAATGTTTTGCAGAGGTGGGGTCTCACTATGTTGCCCAGGTTGGTCTTGAACTCCTGGCCTCGACTGATCCTCCCACCTTGGCCTCCCAAGGTGCTGGGATCACAGGTGTGAGCTGCTGCACCCGGCACTGTCCTCACTACCGTCACGCAGGAGCCTGGAGCTGGGGCTCGGGGAAGTGTCAGGGGGTCTCCAGGAGCCAGCTCAGGAAGGGGTGGGAACTGGCCCGGGCGTAACATGGTGCTTACTGCAGCTCAGTCCCATTCTGAGAACTTCACTCAGCTCATCTGAGCTTCATCACCACTTTCTGAGGTTGGTTATATTTTCCCCATTTTACAGATGAGGAAACTGAGGCATGGAGAGATTAACTTGCCCAGGTCACATGCCCGGACCAAAACCCCGGCAGTTTGGCACCCCGGGCTGAAGTCTTTGGGTAGGAAGCTGCCTGGGTGGAGACATGGGGTGGGCTGCAGGGGGAGCCACGGGGAGGGTGGGGACCCTGGGGGGGTGGATCATAAGGAGAGTGGGGACACCTGGTGGAGAGTGGGGACCCCGAGAGGACTGTCAGGGTGAGGACCCTGGGGGTGGGGAGCCTAGCGGGGGTTGCAGAGCATGGGGGAGACCCTGGGGGACTGTGGACACTGGGGGGCGGGCACCCTGGGGAGCTCCGGGCGCTCACCTTGCAGCAGGCACAGTACTTCCAGCAGAGCAGCAGCAGCAGAGCCAGGAGCAGCAGGAGGAAGAGGAGCAGGGGGATGAGCCACCAGAAGGAGCTGGGAGGACAGTCTGGGGAGGAGAGAGAAGGAGGAAGGAGGCGGTGCCCGCTGCCCCCACGCAGGCCTGACAGGCCGGCCCTTCCCTGCACCCGGCCTGTGGCTCACCCTTCTTCCTGTGCACCAGGACGGTGCTGTTGGGTCCGGGCGTGCCGTCGCCCTCCACGGTGTAGCTGTAGGTGCAGTCGTCGTCCTCGTCCCGGAAGGAGCAGTACTCCACCACCTCCTCCGCTGCACCCACAGCCGGTCAGCAGGGCACCCCGACCCCACCTTCCTCCCCGGAGCACCCAGGGCCTGGTGCAGTGCCCCTACTCTGGGACCTGCCCCCCCACCGTCGGGCCTAAGGCTCCTCCCTGGGGGAGAGTGTAAGTCCCTGGCAAGCTGTGCCCTCCCCTGGCAGAGGGACGGGGTGAGGTGGGGGCTGCTGTTGCCCCTGTTCCCCGACCTGGGCACCAGCCTGGAGCTTGGTGTCTGGAAAATGTGTCTGGCCTGGAGGAAGGGAGGCTGTGCACCCCACCACCTGCCCACGTGCCCCTGCCCGAGCCAGGTGCCCCCTCCCCACACTCTTGGTCTCCTGCTCAGCTGTGTGCCCTCTAGCCAGACTGTGTGCCCGCTGCCTGGGTTCTGTGCCCCCTGCTGAGACTTTTTACCCTTTTCCTGGACTTGGTGTCCCCTGTCTGGGTTCTGCGACCCCTCCCACCTTGGGGACCCCTATCCAGGCTGTGGCCTCAACTTGGATTGTGAGCCCCTGCCCAGGTAGGTGATGCCCCTGCCCTGTTGGGTCTCAGCCCCTGCCTAGGCTCTCAGGACCCCTGGCCCTCGGCCTCTGCCCCCTACCTTTCTTAAGCTCATCCACCATCTTGACCTTGAAGCTGCACTCCTCGCACGGGCGCCCCTTCTTCTCCCCGGTGCCCCAGGCCTGGCACTGCACGCAGGAGCGCAGGTCCTCGCAGAGGCCCAGGCGGACCTGGGTGGGGAGACAAGGGGCAGACGGGTATTGAGCTGGGTGGGCTTCTGCAAGGCCCCGCTCCCCCAACCTCATGCCCTTGGCTGGCTCCTGTGGCACGAGGCTTGGTCCCCTCCTGCCCGCCCTGCCCTGTGCCTGGGGTTCCCGTGCCCACACCCCGGCGATCCTGGCCTCACCGCTGAGTAGTTGATCTCGCAGGTGGTGTCCGTGTAGAGCGACTGCTGGTTGCAGTGGCAGCGGCCACACTCACAGTGGCCACGTCCATTACAGATGCCCTGGAGCACGAGGGGCCACAGTGAGCCAGCTATGCCCCATGCCTGCCCGCTCCCGTCCCCTCCCTCCCTGGGGTTCTCTCTTGAGAGGGTGGGTGGCCCTGACTCAGGCCTCCCCTGCTGCCCTGCACTGCCTGTCCCATGCCCAGGCCTACCCCATTACTGTCGATGCAGGTGGCATTGCTGAGGGGACAGTCACAGCTTGGTCCTGTCCAACCAGGCTCACACACACACTGGCCCATGGAGCAGCGTCCCCGGTCTGCAGAGGGGCAGGGAAGGGAGTGGAGAGCCACATTGGCAGCTGCAGTCTGGGCTGCCCACCTGCCAGGAAGGGCCTGTGGGGGCTGAGCCCTAGGAGCCAGGATGTCTCAGCCAGGAGCAAGAGTCACCTCTTCCTCGCCTTCCTGGAATCTCCTTCCCTCCATCTCTCTCCCCGTCCCAACTTCTACCTTCCACTCTGCGTCCAGAGTGATCATCCCAAAACACAAACCCAATCACGCAGCTCCCTGTTCAAGAACCCCTAATGGGGCCAGGCGCGGTGGCTCACGCCTGTAATCCTAGCACTCTGTGAGGCTGAGGCGGGCGGATTGCTCAAGGTCAGGAGTTCGAGACCAACCTGAGCAAGAGCGAGACCCCGTCTCTACTAATAATAGAAAGAAATTAATTGGCAAACTAAATATATATAGAAAAAATTGGCCGGGCATGGTGGCTTATGCCTGTAGTCCCAGCTACTTGGGAGGCTGAGACAGAAGGATTGCTTGAGCCCAGGAGTTTGAGGTTGCTGTGAGCTAGGCTGACGCCATGGCACTCTAGCCCAGGCAACAAGGTGAGAGAGACTCTGTCTCAAAAAATAAGTAAATAACAAAAAAAAAGAAAGAAAGAAAAAAACATCTGAAATGGGTTTTTCAAAATTTCTATGAAACAGAGAAGAGTTATTTTTATTTACTTATCCTTTATTTGGACTACAGTCATTAAAAAGAGCTGATTAAGTTGCATTAAAATAAACTTGGGCAACTTGGATATTTTTCACCTAAAATGTTTATTGAGTATGTTTTCTGTATTTTCAGTGTAGATGTACACATTCTAGAATATACTGGGAAGAAAACGCATAATACTTGGTATTTCTTTGTAGATTTTTTACCATTTCATTATGTTTATAGAAACATCTTTAAATCTGCCTGAATTTTGTAACATGGAGTTTTTTTTACATCACGAATTGCTTGTGAATGTCTTTATTGGCTATATAACATATCCAGTAATAAGCTATTTTGAGTTTTTGGCTAGTATATGTAACACTGCAATAAAATATTTATGTCCAAAGTACAACTTTCTGTAATTTGAGTTATTTGCTCAGGAGAATTCTGAGAGGTGGGATTTACTAGTCAAAAGTAAATGAACGTAAGTGTTTTGACATATATAATCTGTTTGCTTTCTTACTTTTTTTTCTTTTTCTTTTCCTTCCTTCCTTTTCCCTTCTCTCCCCTTCTCCCTTTTCCCTTCGTCTTGCTCCGTTGCCCCAGCTAGAGTGCAATGACGTCATCATAGCTCACTGCAGCCTCAAACTCCTGAGCTCAAGCGATCCTGCCTCACCCTCCTAAATAGCTAGAACTACAAGCAGGAACCCACCATACCTGACTAATTTTTTGTAGAGATGTTGTCTCATTATGTTGCCCAGGTTGGTGAACTCCTGGCCTCAAGCGATCCTCCCACACAGCCTCCTGAAAAGCTCTGGGATTACAGGTGTGTGAGCCACCGCACCAACTTTTTTTCTGAAAGGGTTTCATCAGTTGATAGTACCAGCAATTTAAGAATATGTAGTGCAGGCTGGGCGTGGAGGCTCACGCGTGTAATCTTCGCACTCTGGGAGGCCGAGACGGGAGGATCGCTCAAGGTCAGGAGTTCGAGACCAGCCAGAGCAAGACCCAGATCTTGTCTCTACTAAAAATACAAAAAGAAATTAATTGGCCAACTAAAAATATATAGCAAAAATTAGCCAGGCATGGTGGCACATGCCTGAAGTCCCAGCTGCTCGGGAGGCTGAGGCAGGAGGATCGCCACAGCCCAGGAGTGTGAGGTTGCTGTGAGCTAGGCTGACGCCACGGGACGCTAGCCTGGGCTACACAGTGAGACTCTGTCTCTAAAAAAAAAGAATATGCAGTGCAAAAATTTTTTAGCTACAAAACTTGTACATTTAAATTTTTAAACTTTAAAATGTGAAATGCAATTTCCCCACTTCTGTTTTAATTATCTTACTGCAAAAGATAAAATTAAAGGTAAAAATCAAACAGTATAACCATATCAAGTAAATAATGAAAACTACATCCTGCCAGAAGCAACTACGGTTAATGGTTTAAATCTCCTTTCAGAATTTTTTGTTTGCTCAAGTGCTTATGCATGTTTAGGCATAAAACGTACCTTGTTGATATTGACTACAGCATGCCATCAATCTGTCACTTTACATATAACATTGATAAGAATGCTAATTGTACCATGAAACACCATTGACTAAGAAAAATTTGGGTTTGGGAGATTTTAATATGAAAAAATGTTTGCTGACATTCATTGGTATAAGTGATACTCACTTAATGCTTCTTTCATAGAAACGACATGTTACTTAGTAATTTAACCTTTTTCCCTCATCAGAATGTGAATATAAGAAAAAATACTTTAGGCCTAGTTCAGTGGCTCATGCCTGTAATCCCAGTGCTTTGGGAGGCTGAGGTAGGAGGATTACTTGAGTCCCAGGAGTTCGAGGCTTCAGTGAGCTATGATGTTGCCACTGCACTCTAGCCTGGGCAGCAGAGTGAGTCCTGGTCTCTCTCTCTCTTTTTTTTTTATTCATGTGACCAGGGCATGAACCCAGGCATAGGCACAGACAAAAAGCCAAGCTGGGATAAACAAGGGGTTGCTTTGTTCCTGGCTGATATGAGATGGGCACCACCAACCAGATGCCACTCTACCCAGGTTTGGGACATCCCCGTCTCTTTAAAACAAAAATTGGACCATTATAGTCAGATTATCATGAAAACTTTAAAAATATTTGGTTTGTGGCAGGGCGCTGTGGCTCACGCCTGTAATCCTAGCACTCTGGGAGGCCGAGGCGGGCGGATCGCTCAAGGTCAGGAGTTCGAAACCAGCCTGAGAAAGAGTGAGACCCCGTCTCTACTATAAATAGAAAGAAATTAATTGGCCAACTAAAGATACATATAGAAAAAATGAGCCGGGCATGGTGGCGCATGCCTGTAGTCCCAGCTACTCGGGAGGCTGAGGCAGAAGGATTGCTTGAGCCCAGGAGTTTGAGGTTGCTGTGAGCTAAGCTGACACCACGGCACTCACTCTAGCCCAGGCAACAGAGTGAGACGCTGTCTCAAAAAAAAAAAAAAAAAACAAAAAAAAAACAAAACCCAGATAACAGGTAGATACACTTGATCAAGACATCTGAATTCTTGTCTTTTACACTTAGAAAATAATTAAATATGTTCAGAAATCATGACTACTACTATTTTTGTCATTTTAATACCATTGAATATAATTAACTGGATCATTTTGCTGCTATTATTTTAACATTAATGAACAAAATTGACTGAGTTGCTTTGGTGTCCTCATTTGCGTTCATTTATTTATTTGAAAAAAGTATAAGTGGTTAAAATGGAATGAAAGGTATAGGTACACTCTCAAAATTGGTATTTTATATATTTTATACAATAATCAAGAATTAAATTCAAGTTGTTTTTATTACTCAATTTCCATGATTAGCTACATATAATTTCTCCAAAGCTTCTATATGCTTTAAATTGTCAGCCCCCACATTAAATATTTCTAAGAACTAGTATGTTTGAAGTAAAAGCAAGCATCTTTAGAGATTGTCATGTCATACTCATTACATACAAAACAAGAACACAGGAATTCTGGAAACATGAGTGATTTCATTAGTGTCTCACAGCTACTGAATGACAAAAAATTTCCATGTAATGACATATCACATGTAAACTGATTGCAGTAGTCCAAGTGTATCAGATTTGTCACATTGTATAGTAGTTACTTAAAGAAATGTCTTCTAGTTAAAACACACTGAGAGGTTGGAGTAGAAAGAAGTTCTTATGAAATACTTTAGAAACTCTAAGCTAAAGAAGTAGATAATAATGCAGTCATCAACTGTCTATGAAACCAACACCAATTTAAGAAGTAAAATCCTCCACATTCTTCTCCATCCCCAGAGATTATATTTGTTATAATAAATGTGATGCAGTGTTATAGTAAATATAATAGCTAATGTGTTATTAAGTATTATATTTTATTATGTGTATCCCCATATGACACAAAGATACGTATGGCTACAATACATTGTTAGTAAGCGTAGTCATGAAATTTATTTTACCTATCTAGTGGATAAGAAATAATATCTAATTTTCATTTTATCACATTCCCGTGATTATTGGTAAAGTAGAGCCCCTGTTCATATTTAATGACTATTTGATCTTCTGTAAAACACATTCTAGTTTGGATTTCAATAACATTTTAAACAAATATAACGAGATTTTGATTAAACTTCATTTGATAAATGTGTATTAGGTGCTTATTGTGTGCTGAACACCCAGCATTCCTGGATGCTGAGGATGTAGAGATGAACAGAGTAGCCCCCAGAGGAAAGCTCAGAGGTAGAGGATGGAAGACTTAGATATTAGTATTAATCTTTAATGATAGTGTGTGATCTGAACAAGTCATTAAATATCTTTGAGCCACAGTTTCCTCATCAAACTTGCAGGGTTTAGATCTTTGTATACCTTTAGGTGGTGAACAAATATTAAAAGTTACTGCATTTGTAAAAGGTAATTGAGGACTTCTCCTGGAAATTGGAAAGGGGCCATGCTATTCTTACTTTCTCAGAAATCAAGCAAAAGTAACAAAGAGAGAGAAAAACAGGTTCCTGAACTCCATCTTTGATAAAGACGACTTCAGAATTTCAAAGCACAGAATGAGTGGAAGGACCATAGATATCCGAGGAAGCTGGCAGAATGGTCCTTTCTGAGTAGGGGCAAACTCTTGATACAGGGTCAAAAAACAGATGCACTGGTGGCAGATGTAAGTCCTCTCTGAAACTGGCTTGCTAAATTCAAAAGAAAATGAAATAAAAGTCAATCTGCTCAGGCTAACGGGGGAATAACACAGACATATATGCCCACAGCTGTTTTCTTGTGAAGTTGAAGGAGAGCCCTGGCACTTTGAATAGTCTTATTATAGCTGCCTATCTTGGCTGCCTGGACCTTTAGGTGATTTGGAGAGACTTTGGGAAGTATTTGATAATTGGTACATGTAAAACAAAGGGATATACGGTGGTCCCCAACCTTTTTGGCACCAGGGACCGGTTTCATGGAAGACAATTTTTCTACAGGTGGGGTAGGTGGAGCTGGGAAGGAAGGAGGAGCTCTGGTTCCTAACAGGACTTGGATGGTACCGGTCCGCAGCCCCAGGGATGGGGACCATAGTTTTAAAAGCCTAATTATTTACTTGAGAGAAGTTTAAAGTTCAGAAAAATTAAATTATTACACTATGCAACATGACTCACCTATATTGACATATCTATTATTAATTTGAATATTAAATATGGATTTGATCAATATCATATTGTCTATCTCTGGACACATACTCCAATTTTCTAAAATTACTTACATATATGAATTATATATGTGTATTCTCTACAAGTTAGTGTATGCTTATCATTTTTGTTCATTGTATTGATCATTAAGAAACAAAACAAAGAAACAAAATTCCTATTTCAAGCAAGGAGTTGGCCGGAATGATTTTCTTCTTCTGGTTCCAGTAGCTCTTTGCTCTCCTGTCTTAAATGGCTAGTTTTACAGACACTAGTGTGATTTCCTACTTCACTATAATTCAGCTTTGTCTAAAAACAACCCACAGGCATGTGCCCTATTCAGGTTTATCTGTACCCCAGAGACCCATTTCTTAGGTCAAGTTGTTAGAATGATGTAGACACCTGACTCGTAAGTTGAGCCAGCCTTTCACTTCTGACAGTGAAGAATTTTAACAAAGAAATGCAGGAATGGCTAGTTTGTAGTGGAGCCCAGTTAAAGGCACAGCTCAGAAAAGAAGATTTCTGCTGCCGAGATCCCAGAGCTGCCCCATTCCTAGCTTTTCTGACATTTGGTTGCTCAATCCTCCATTGGAACATACTCTGTAATTAATTAGTCATTTATATATTAATATTGGTTTGTTTGCCTAAGTGCGGTTTTGTTATTTAGAATGAAAAGAATCTTGACATACTATAGAAGACCTACCTTGACAAACACAGAAAAGGGAAGATATCTGCTTGCTGATTTATTTTGCATTGCTAGTAAAAAAGTGAGACAAGGGAGAAGCAGATACCTCCAACCCTTTATTAAGTGCCATGCCCAACATCTGGCCAGGTAGCTAATGGCAAAGCTTCAGTTACATGCTTCCAGTTCTTCAGTGAAATGACCTGCCTACCAAGAAGCAACATTTTCAATGAGCAGCTTTTGTTCCTGAAAACATAATATAGCAAGAACAATATTACTAACTCAAATTTAGACAACAGCTTATAACTTAAGTAGAATGAACACTTGGTTCTACTGTGTTCAACTGAATTAAGCTCAGGATGGTTAATATTTCAAATCCAATGATTACTAGGGATACAGACTATTTATTTTTCTTTCACCTAACACCTCCTTTCCTTGCGACCTATCCTAACCTCAGAAATGGGTCTTTTTCAGTCATTGTTTTGGTAAGAGAAATAACATGAATGGAGGTAACTATAGCTACTAATTTCCAGGTGTGTCATTAAGCTGAATGCAAAGTGAATCACAGGGGAAGAAGAATCATGAGTGGTTACCTTCCAGCCCCCAATGTAACCACATTTATATTATTATATAAATGTGATTTTACAATTGTCATTTGATCCCCTCTGCCCTCATGAATATGGTTTCCTTTTCACTATTCATTAATGAGCAACTCATTATAGTTTGTCATTTATTAGCCAAATTTTAAGGATGCTTTATGATATAGTATGAATAAATTGGTGTTAATATTATATGTTCCCGAGGTAATACATTATAATAATGATGACAATTCTTTATTTTTTAATCTGATTGTGAATGTCACTACTTAATATTTCAGTGCAATCATTCTAATTTTACACACACACACAAATGCCCACATATACCCTCTTTATTCTAACTCATTTCCTTCCTTCCACCCTCTCTCTTTATTTCTTTGCCTTTGGAGATGCCAGAAATCCTGTCCTATTTTAATTTACATTTTCCAGATATACTATTAACTTATTAAGTTGCTAGTAAACTACAAAAATTTCACGTTCTACAAACTTTCCAATTGAACAACACTTCTACTAAAGGTTTTGACCTTTAAAATATTTTATAATTATAATCAATTATTATCTTAATTGGGCTATTAGCAGAATTCTGTTCTATAAGTGGTGATATAACTCAATTGTAATGGGTGAGATCAATAATAAAAAATACTTAAATCCATATTAGGTCAAATATTTATTGGTGTATGATAAATATGCTAGAGGAGATCTGACTCTAAAAAATACTGAGAAGGTAAATCAATAGAATGCTTAGCCCATTCTGAGCATTCATTAAATATTTATTTATTAGAAGTAGCATTTTAAAAATGGAAAAATTTCATTATCAGTAAATTGGAAATACCTGGGGAAGATTTTCTGTGGAAGACAGTGATAAATGCAGATTTAAAAAAACACTAAGAAACATATAATACAGGGCAAATTTTTAGATATAAGGGAAAACGGGTTTCTATTTTTTCATACACATTTCTTAAACCAGAAAACAAGCATTGTATCCTTCACAATAATTCTATTAATAGGAATGATCAACATATAATAGAGTGCATTACTATTATTCTCAATATTTCTCCTCTTCTTCCTGTCAAGGAATTTTACTTCTCACCCCACAAACTTCTAACTTGGTCACGTGACCTGGGACACTCCTTCCTGCAGGAGGA
>CAUYRT010052950.1:0-74158 GCA_963574885.1 Lepilemur ruficaudatus
GAATCCCTGCGACTTTGTCACCAAATAAATAGGTAATTAAAAATTAGGTGGTTCAAATTCAAGAGGTGTAAAAGCGTACAGTGAAGGGTTCCTTCCTCCTTTCTCTCCCTGGTTTCTTTCCTGCAGAAACCAATGTTCCCAAGCCTTCCTAAATTTTAGTGGCTTAAAGTAACAAACGTTTATTGCTTCTCACTCTTTTGTGGGCTGTCCGGGCTGCTTCCCTGTTCTCTGCTGAGCTTGCTATGTGTCTGTGGTCAGCTGGTGGCTCAGATAGGCATGGGTGCACTAGGATGGCTTCACTCACATATCTCGCAATTTGTTTAGCATCAGCTGGGGCAATGCGGATGACTTTGCCACATGTGTCTCCTATTATCCGGCAGGCTCGTTCAAGCTCATTCACATGGTGGTCTTAGGGTTCCAAGTGCAGTAAGACAGGGAGGCCTAGTATGTAGGCTTTCAAGCCTCTGCTTGAGTTGGATTCGCTGTGTGCCACTTTGGAAGGCAGTCCAAGTAAGCACCTGAAAAGATCAAGAGCATGCTGGGAGAGGGGAACTCCACCTGCGTCCTACTTGTCTGAAAATAGAACAATGGGGAGGACAGGGGGCCTATTTCCTGAGGAGTGGGCTGTTGAATGAGTGAGAAAGGAAACACGAAAGGTCCAGGCTGGAGAGGGCAGGCCTGGGAGGGGTTCTTCGCTGGCCTGGGCTCCTTCCTCCCTTCATTTGTCAGCTTAGGTGTGTCAACGTCACACCAAAGTCCTACTTCCTGGAAAAGTGGGCAGTGTGTTTTAAAAATTAGATGACTACACACAAAAACTTCATTTTAAAAGAGTAGTTTTAGCATTTTATTTGGAAGTATTAATAATTCCAAACATACAGAAGAATTGCAAGACTATGAATAGTACATAGATCAGCTGATCCTTTATACAGAGTCACCGATTGTTAACATTACACCCTATTTGCTTTATCATTTGTAATCTTGTTCTCTCTCTCTCTCTCTCTCTCTCTCTCTCTCTCTCTCTCTCTCTCTCTGTCATGTGTGTGTGTGTGTGTATGATATATATGTATTTGAGAGTAAATTTCAATTGTATACCTCTTGGCTCTGTACCCTAAATACTTCCCATATATTTTCCAAGTATAAGGATATTCTCAAAAAGTGGACCTTTAAATTCAGAAAACAAACATTAAAGAGGGGCCCCTCGGTCTAGTCATAGGAGTTCCAGAACTGTACAACACAGTGCTCAGCTGGGCAAGCCCTCTCCTGTATGCTCTGCCTTCTCCTCTCCAGCCACAGTAGCCTCCCTGTGTCCCCTTCTACAGGTGCAACATGGGGCGAGGATGGGGAGGAGAGGAGCAAGCAGTAGAAAGAAAGACAAGGAGAGACAGAGCTTTTAGCCTCAAGAGAAGTGAGGAAGGGACAAGATATTATTTCTTCCGGGAAATGAAACAATAAGGGGCGGAGGCAGAGAACATGTAATTGTCGTTTTTTTCTTTGTTTGTTTGCTTGTTTCAAACAGGGAAAAGAAGGAAAACATTAGGATGAGAAGGAATGCATGGGGCTTTTGGAAGATGTGGAGAGACACCCCAAAGACACACATTCTTTACTTGTTTAATTTGCTTAAGACTGAATTTCAGGGACATGTTGGGAAGTCTTCAAAACCAGAGGCATCTCAGTGGTACACACTGAAACCATGTGTCTCTTCTCCTAAAAACATTTCAGGATCGTTTTCCTCGCATTGAATGCCCTAGACACATGATGTAAGAAAAAGCACACGCTGGCTCAGAGCGTCTGACTGAGGCTTGCTGGCCTCTAGTGGCCAGGAAGGAACCTTCCAGCTCCTGGCTCCACCTGGCTTCCTTGTAACTTCAGTAAGAAGAGGGGTGGGGTGGGGAGAGCAGTTTACGCTAAATGTCTTAGTTGCTAACCATTTTAAGGGCTCCTTGAGAATACTGGAGACTCTGATTCTTTACCAAAACCTAGATAAGAAATTTTCATTGGCCCAGAACAAATTATGGAGGCAGCATTTAGGCCCAAACTCGACTCCTTTATTTCTAAGATGTGGATGATGATATAAAGATAATGCTTTTCAGCTTCCCTAGCGAAAAGTACAAAAATAGATGACAGGCATGATATATTTGGAGCAGACTCTCACGAGCATCTGAGGATGAAAATCAAATAGAAATAACATATGACAAATAAGTTTGTAAACTCTAAAGGAGTACATACATACTGTATACAACATTATTTTTAGGAAAAAATCAGTAATCATGTGGCCTCTATAATAGGTTCTTGGACAACATTTGCAATTTCTCTAAGCTTCAGTTTGCTCCTCTGTATATAGAAATAATGGTATATCTCACATGCATGGATTGCCGAGATTCCATGAATCAATAGGTAAAGTGCTTACTTTATTCTTGTACTGTGCAGGACTGATGCTTATTAAAGATTTAATAAATTCAGCTATTATTATTATTGTTATTATTATTCTCTAGGACATACAGTCCCTTGTTCAGTTTTACGACAGACCAAGAGACTCTTTGCCTAAATTGGAATTCTTCTTCATAGTTTACAAAGGCCTTTCAAGTACATGTTGATCCCATTTAATTAAGACAGTGCCTGAAATTCCTCATAAAGTGCTCGTCAAGTAGGTGGAGCAACAGTTCTTCTAAGGGGATAGATGCATTCAAAAGTCTCTTGGTATGAAGACACTATGGAAGGGATCTGAGTGGTGTCTGGGGGAGTTGACAAAATGGACTTTAGAGCCCTTGCAGGCTTGAAACTCTGCATTTGCCTGCAAATTCATGAGCAGAGATAAATTGCAGACGAGACCAGAGACACGTCACAGGACAAAGCCATGGTTAACCCCATCCGTGCCCCACCCTGGAAGGATCTCCATCCTCTTCTCCTCAGAGAGAGCCACCGTAGTCCTTCCCAGTCACACAGGGATGTTCCCAGAATGGCGCAGAGGCTGCGCGTGACTGCAGCATCCCTCCCAGCGCCATCCTCACTCCCAAGGGTTACCTTTGAGAAGGATGCACATGTGCCGAAAATGCTTCCTGAATGGAAAAAAGATTGCTGTCAAGCTAAAGTAAATCAAAATAGTAAGACTTTGTAGTACTGCTGGAAAAACTAAAATGCACCTCAGGAAAGAATTGATAGTAAAAACTGGCAAGGATGATTTAGATGTCAATCTGATATTCTGCATGACATAAATAATACAAATTCTTAGCACTTTGGCAGAAAATAATACAAATAATATCACATAATTTGTCAATTCTATCTGACAGCAATAGAGTTAATAGAACTCTGTGATTAGTGTGCACAGGGAGAACCATATGTACATAGATCAGGACATAGAACCCAAGTGCAGTTAATTCTTCTTTATGGAAGGGTAGAATAACAAGTTGGTAAATTAACTGTAGTAAATAATTACAGACTATAAATCCCTAAGAAGAAACCATCATTATAAATCAGCAATAGTTTGATACAGAAGACATTTATAGTTTGAAATTAAATAGCAAAAATAAAATACCAAAATAGCTCATGTTTCTTGAGTACTTACTGAATACCAGATTCCATGCAAAGTGATTTTCACACATCATCTTATTTAATCCTTGAGACAGTGTATTATCCCATTGTACAGATGAGGACACTGGGGTTCTGTGTGTTAGAAGTCCCATGTGGTCAGGAAAAAGATTTTGTTTCACATGACAGTTGGGGAGCTAGAGGGCTCTTTGCTCTAAGGGCTCTGTGCTTCTAAGATCTGGAGGAAAGGAGGGAGGAAGAAAGGGACAGGGATATTTTAGATCAGGGTTTAGGACTCAGCTCTAAAGACTGTGACACTTGGATCTCCCAAGTCTATTCTAAAATTTTTCATTGTGACACTAAATTTACAAAGCGCTTACTCAACAGAGAAACATTGAGGAGTATGAAGAAATTTGAGGGAGATAGACATAAAAGGATATGGAATTTACGTGGAAATGAGGAATTTACTTTCACATTGAGTGGCTTGACTGGTGTGGGTGGCAACTGAGGTTGAGACCATGAGGAATGATCACAGGTCAGCAACAGCAAAGGGAGCCCTGTTAGCCAGAACAAGCTGATTTCCCATGGCACCTAAGACCCAGGAAGCCTTCTGAATCATTTGCACATGTAAGATCTATCTATGTGCACATGCACGGTGCATTGAGGACTGGCTGCACCTGGAACTGTTACAAATTCTCAAAGAATCTGGTACCCAGAAAAGATCAGACTTTTCTGATCTGGTCAACCTGAGAGACTTGGGAAAGCAGGTGAGCAGTCATTTTAGCCACAAACCCAGGCTGCACAGACATTTTCTAACATTTGAAAATACCATCAAGGCTCAATTATGGAAACAATGCCAGCCACAGATGACCATAATCTTTTGGTGTACATGAAATTTTGGATTCCTACCCTGCTATTACACTTGCTTCTCTTGAACTTTGGATTTATGCCTGCAGAGTGGTAGATGTATTACTAGATGTTGGTTGTGATTGCTCCTGCCTCCTTCTTTAACCAGGATTGACAGTGTTCAGGGCCCCATCCTCCATTTCTCTGGTTAATAGAGTGCTGATTCTATTGCAAGGTAGACCTCACGTGGACTCAGAGAATCACAGGTTGAGAGAAGACCTTAAAGGCAATCAATCAAACAACTGTTTTCCAGATGAATAAACTGAGGCCCAGAATTGTTTTATGAAGCTAATTTGAGAGAGGACCAACAATTTGCTTTTCTTCGCTGCCATGCCTGTATCCCATTCCACCTCTCCTATTTAGTGTTTTCTAAAACACCCCTTATACTGTTGCACCAACCAATGGTTGTAGGAAGCTTTAGTGCCATTTTAGAGTTGTCAACACCCCATGTCAGTGCAAGAGACCCCCTTGGGAGGCAGCAATGGCAGAAATCAGTCAATTAGCTGGAAGAAGGTGGATTGATGATTCAGTCATTTGAAAAACCACTTAATTTCACCTGCTACAAACTTTCAGATAAGAAGCACATACAATCACCTAAGACGGAAGTACTGCTTAATATTTTTTCTAAGAGTGTTTAAATATTGCCACTTATTGGTGATTACCTCTTTGCAAATTTGTAAGAAAACAAATAAAATATGCATTACTAGGATATTAAGTCACATTTTGTTATAAGGGATTTAAAATAAATTTCATATTTTAATCTGTTATGTTATTTCTCTCCAGTTTCTGAATACAATTAATTAAAACAGTAATGGGTCTGTGATCAAAATTTATATTAATAGTTAGATTATTAAAGTGCTGAAAGAAAATTACTTCCCACAAAATACATTTTTATTTAGCTAATTAAATAATTTTCCATTTTACACTAGGAGAGAAAAGGAAAGGTAGAAAATAACTTTGAGGTTTCTAACATGAGCAACTTAGAGGATGAGTTTACATAATTAAAAATATCATAATAGTTATGGGAGATTATTTGCAAATAGGGCTGCAATAATTTCCTCTTTCTCTCCCTGCCCTTGAGTATTTCCCTTCCACGCTAACTCTGGGCTTGCCCATGTGACTTGCTTTGGTTAATGAGGACAATAGCAAATGTGACATAAACAGAGACTTGAAAAGTGTTTGTGAGTTTGGAGCTTGCCCTCTTTTGCTGCACTTGGGAACCCTGTAATCACTGCCATTGAATGAGTCCAGGCTGGCCTGCCAGATGATGAGAGGCACATGGCCAAGTCATCTCCTGCCTCACCTGACATGGAGCCGGCAGTCATATGTGTGAATGAGGCCATCTAGGATGAGCCAACTTCAGCCATGCTTGCCCAGACCAGAACAGCCAGCCAAATCATAAGAAATTACAAATATTTCTCTTTTTTAAAATAAATGTATCTTTTAAGCCACTAAGTTTTGGGGTGGTTTGTTATGTAGCAAAAGTTAATGTTATAAAACATATCACCTTTAAACATTGCATTTATAGAGAGAGGAAAAAGACAATATTAAATGATTTATTGCTCATTCCCCTGTTTCATTTGCAGTAAAACTTACCGAAAGAATTGTGTACACTCATTGTCTCCACTTCCTTTCTCCTAAACATCTTCAATCATCTCCAGTTGGATTTCTGTCTGCTCCACTCTCCTGAGCCTACTTCTAGGACGCCAAACACCCCTGGCCTGCCAGTCTTACCTCTTTCGGTCTCCTTTCTGGCTTTGCCTCTTCCTTCCAGTTTCTCAAGATTGAGCTTCTGGGTCCTCTTCTGTATTTTACAGTATTTCCTTGCATAACTCATCATGTTCCATAGCTTTAAATGCTGTCTGTACACGCGTGACTGCCGTATTTGTATTTCTAGCCCTTCCCTCTCTTCTGAACACCAGGTTCCTATAGCCAGCTACCCACTAGACATCTCCACATGGACATCTACTAGGCTGCTCAAACTTAACACATCCAAAACAGGACTCTTGATACCCCACCCTGGACCCCAAACTTCCCTTCCCACAGCTTTCCTAGTATCAATTACTGGCATCTCTGATCATCCATTTGGCCAGACAAAAGGCTAGACATCATCCTCAGTTCTTTCCTTTCTCTCACCCTTTAGATGCAATTCATTAGCAAATTGTGCTAGTTCTGCATTCAGAATATATCACCTGTGCATCCTCTTCCAACATATTAGTTCATAACGCCATCATTTCTTTTATAAGCTACTACAGTATGCTCCTAAATGGATCACGTTTACACCATTTCTCTGCCATAGTCTGTTCTCGAGGCAACAACCAAAATAATCATTTAAAAACACTCAACGTATACTAGATCATATTACCACCTTGCTTAAATCCTTCAATGGCTTTATACTGCACCACAAATAAAGTACAAATTCCTTACAGTATAATCTAGCCTCTACCATCCTCCTTGACCTTGTCTGACTTCCCTAGTAGAATGTGAAGTTCATAATTTTGTTTGTTTTGCTTGATTTTTTGTTTGTTGGCAATATCAATCCCACAAGTATTTTTTTTTTTTTTTGAGACAAGGTCTTGGTCTATCACCTGGGCTAGAGTGCAGTAGCATTATCATAGCTCACTGCAACCTCAAGTTCCTGGGCTCAAGCGATCCTCCTGCCTCAGCCTTCTGAGAAGCTGGGACTATAGGCATGCACCACCATGCCTGGCTAATGTCTCTATGTTTTGTAGAGACAAGGTCTTGCTTTTGCTCATGCTGGTCTTGAACTCCTGGCCTTAAGTGATCCTCCCATCTCGGCCTCCCAAAGTGCTAGGATTACAGGTGTGAACCAGTGTGCCTGGCTTCAACAAGCATTTATTGAATGAACAATCATAAAATTAATAGATGGCAGTGTCAGCACTTGTCTTCTTATAATTTTCTTATTTAAATATATTTTATACATCAAAAATGTATGAAATACACATACCTTAAAAAATTAGTATATGTAAATACCATCATCCTTGAAACTCTGTGCTTTGACTGTCATCTGTAGACTGATCAGTGGATGCTGCCATGGAATTGGGTTCCCTAATCTCAAAGGAATAATGAAATCCTGGAGTGATAAAATAATAATGATGACAATCTCCAACATCTCCTACTTCTATAGATATTACAAACAACAGATTCTAGCTAACATCTTAGCATATAGTGATAAGAAGCACAGGATTTAGAATTATGCTGGATACTTTCATTTGACCCTCCAATCTACTCTCCACCTGTCTGTATTCTGTTCTGGGTCCCCAGAGGCTGAACTGTCTCTCTCATCTTCTGTATTGAGGTTCAGTTCAGTCAATACAAGCATTAACAGGAGATTGGAATGCAGGAGGTGAAGAAGGACAGGGTATTTACTCCTCTCCTGCTGGGCTGTGGGTTACCCATATATCCCTCCATCAAAGGCCATAGGTCCTATCTGGGGGTTCATTTCATACAGCTACTCTCACCAGATTCTGGTAACTCTTCCCTCCCTTTGCTCCTTCATGTTGTTGCTAGCTCTGAAGTATTGCACCATCCCTTCACTAAACCCTGCCCCTTTATTAACTCGCCTCAATTACCCAGTTGAATGTTTGAACTATAGTTCATGCTAGGACCCTGAATTATACAGTAATTGATACCAGAATTGGCCCCAAGACACAAGGTCCTAAAGTGGAATTCTAGGATATGATGGATCGCATATTTTAGGAGTGCACAGATAACTTCCTTGCCAAGAGAAAATGGAACACTGGTAATCTATGTAGATTCAATGACATAGCAATAACTCAAATTGTCATATGGTGCAGGTAAAGTTTGGTGAAAGTAAATGGCTATGGAGTTTGGTCACCATGCAATGATGTGATTGTAGAGATTGTGGGGCCAGCTGACATTTATAATTACCCTAGAAAGAGTATGAGGGAGGAGGGAAAAAATTGAAAGCTTGATTTTCAACTCAGGGAAATAAGAAACCTGGAAGACAACTTAAATAACTGGTCATCTCCTGAAGTTGCACAGCACATACGGTTGAGGACCAAGCTCATAAGCTACTAAATGAGATCTTGAGAAATAGAATAGGTACATTTGGAGAGACACAGACAATACCGAGAACTTTGAACTCCAAGTCTCCCCCAAACCTCCCTCACTGGAAGGAGACTCTCCCTCCAGACTCTCCTCTGATCAGACGATGATTCCAATCACAGCTGTGGTTCTGGTTCTGATACCTTTATAATGAGTAGAACTTCTGGCACCTCAATTGTAGCTAACTTTATTTTATTTTATTTTATTTTTGAGACAGAGTCTCACTCTGCTGCCCGGGCTAGAGTGAGTGCCGTGGCATCAGCCTAGCTCACAGCAACCTCAAACTCCTGGGCTCAAGCGATCCTTCTGCCTCAGCCTCCTGAGTAGCTGGCACTACAGGCATGCGCCACCATGCCCGGCTCATTGTTTCTATATATATCTTTAGTTGGCCAATTAATTTCTTTCTATTTATAGTAGAGACGGGGGGGGGGGGTCTCACTCTTGCTCAGGCTGGTTTCAAACTCCTGACCTTGAGTGATCTGCCCGCCTCGGCCTCCCAGAGTGCTAGGATTACAGGTGTGAGCCACCGCACCCAGCTGTAGCTAACTTTTAACTGCTTAAAAGCTTTTCAATGATCACACCTGTTGTGACCATTGTAGTTGTAGAATCTCATCAAATAGTATCACCAAGAGTCTAGGGTATGTGTATGTGAGTAGATTTTAAGGGTGAAATCTTTTGTAGCTCAGGTGATAGCATTTTGGCCCAAATCCAACTCACAGTGGGTCCAGCAGGACCACGGACACATCCTGTGGTTATTTCTCCAGTCTCAGAAGAGATACACTCAGTAACTCAAAGAATTTTCACTCTGGTTTTCTGACACGTGAAGTTGGGGATAATATAGAAGGTAGGACCAAATGAAAGTCCTGGAAATATTCCCCAGACCTCACCAAAATTGTAAACTAGAAGCAATGCTGCATCCCTTGGAGAATTATAGAGACCAAGTGCCACCATAAAAGACTTAAAAATGTAAGGGTGGTAATTTCTATCACACACCTATTTGACTTGACAATTTGGCCAGTGCAAGGGCTAGATAGATCTTGGAAAATGACTGTAGATAATCACAGACTTAATAATATAATGATTCCAATCACAGCTGTTGTTCTGGACATGCTAATTTTATAGAAGCAAATAAATAGAACCTTTGGCACCTGGTTTGTAGCTACTGACCTAACAAAAATTGTTTAACCTGTTCCTATCAGCAGAGATAATCAAAAGCCATCTGCCTTCACATAAAGGGATGGCAGTATACCTGAGTATACTCAGGGCTAAGTCAGCTCTCTTGTTCTCTGCCATAATGGAGTCTGGAGAGTCCTTCATCATCTTGATTTCCCATAGAATATCATACTAACACAATATAATTATGACATTATGGTAATTGTGCCCAGTGAATAGGAAGTAGACACAGTAAGTAAGTAAGCAAGTAAGGTATATGCATGCCAGAGGATGGGAGATAAACACCAAGAAGATTGAGGGATCTGCTGCATCATGTAAATTTCTAGGGGTCCAGTGGTCTGGAGCATGTTGAGATACCACCTCTAAATGAGATAAGCTGCTTCTCCTTACACAGCCTATCACAATTAAAGAGGCACAATGATTCTGGAGTCAATACAGACTACATTTGGTCATGCTTCTTGAACCTATTAAGTAGGGCCTGGAACAAGAGAAGACTCTCTGGCAAGTCCAGGCTGTAGTGCTAGCTGTCCTGCCACTTGGGCCCTATCTCTCAGCAGACCAGTATCAAACGTATCTGAGAATAGACAGTGGATATGCATGGAGCCTTTGACAGACCTCAATGGGAGAATCTTCTACCAATAATTCTCCATTTGAAAATCAATACTTGGCTTGCTATGAGGCCCTGGTAGAAAACTGAAAGCCTGTGAAAAGTAATTGCCCACCATGAACTAGGTATTATCTTATCTACATTATCATAAAACTGGATTGCACAGCAGCATTCCATGGGAAAATAGAAATGGCATATACAAAACTTGGCCCAAGCAAGTCCAGAAAAGGCATAAACAAACTGCTGAAGTTGGTGATTCATACTGCCATGGTACCTGCTCATACTGCTTTGCCATATTGCCTTTAATCTACACTTATAGCCATAGAGGAAGTTCCCCTTGACCAGATAATGGAGGAGGTAAAAGTTCAGACCTGGTTTACAGCTAGAGCTGCACAGCATGCTAGCACCAGCTAGAAGTCAATAGTTATTACAATATACAGCACTACATACTGGTGGCCTTGGAAGACATTGGTGAAGGATAATCTTCCCAGAGGCCACAACTTCAGGTTATAAATCTTGTTGTCCACTTCCTTTAGCAGGAGAGACGGCCTAGGATAAGTAAGGATCTACGGTAATTCAAGGTGATTGACTAATAAGTTGGCTGGCGGTTCAGAGACTCAGAAAGAATAAGATTGAAAAATTGATGACAAAGAGGACAAGGGAGAAGAATATGAATGGTTTTCTCAGAATGAAAAGAAAGTTTGAAGACATTTATTTCCCCATAAATGTGCACTAGAGGTCATCCACTTCAGAAGTAGGCCCAGTAATTCAGTACACAAGGTAATTAGTCCTGTGGATGTTTGTCAGCCCCCTTCTTCGTAAGGACGGGAAGTGGTTACAGCTTTCAACTTTGCTCACCCTAGGGTTCTGTGCCATTGTTGGACTTCATAAACCCTGATCTAACCAAAACATATTGGTGGGAAGGACATTGGTTATCCTGCCCACAACTTTTTAAACATTTCTCAATTCTCTAGTTTAAACGTGCCGTCTGTTTTTACAGGGAGCTTGACTGATGTCAAATGCAAGTAAACTTTTAAAAATCCTTTCAGCTACTCACAAGCTCTCCAAACTTTGGGTTACTTTTTGGGAAATGAACACACCTTATTCATGGTATTATGCAGATTGAATGTTGAATACATAGTTCCTGATAGGCAGCTAATACTCAGAAAGTGGGAGCGGTTATTATTATTAATCTTACTAAACTAAATCAAAGCAAATCTGAAAGAAATTTGCCAGGTTAATTGGATATGTAATGTATCTTTAAGAAGTACCACCATCAATTAATTGTAATAGTCACCAACACCTGCTAAATACTTTTTGCATGTTGAGCACTCTTGTAATAATCTTACAGGCCTTATCTCATTTACTCTTCATAACAGATATGTAAGGAAGGCATTATTGTGATCCCCATTTTACATATGAAGTTAAGTAATTTTCCCAAAATGATACTGCTTGTAAATATCAAAGCTGGGATTCAAATCCAAGTCTGCCTAACTCCAGAGTGCAAGCAATAACCACTGTGTTATGCTGCCTTCACATGAGTTCAAAATATTAATACACATTGACAAATCCACTGATGTACATATATCTACTGTATTGTACCCCATTTATATACCTCCCCAGATTCGCTCTACCAACAGCTGCCTTCCAGGTCCTCACCTGCCTCACCTCCTACTACTGTCAGCCCTTTTATTTGCCCCAGGATGAGGGCCAGGTTATGTTGCAACCTCCAGTGGGAGCCACAGGGCTCCAGTGGCAAGAAGCCTGAACTAACCAGACAGACCCACAGCGGTTATGGTTTCTCCCACCACTCTCAGACTCGGAAGTACTGCAGCAGGAGGCATGTGATCTGGCTTCCCTAACAGCTGTTCAGAAAGGCTAAGCTAACAGAGCCTGGAATTGCAAGGGGTTAACACTCCATATGGGCCAGGCGCAGTGGCTCATGCCTGTAATCCTAGCATTCTGGGAGACTGGGGCAGGAAGATCACTTGAGCTCAAGAGTTCGAGACCAGCCTGAGCAAGAGCAAAACCCCGTCTCTACTAAAATAGAAAAAATTAGCCAGGCGTTGTGGTGTGCGCCTGTAGTCCCAGCTACTCGGGAGGCTGAGTCAGGAGGATCACCTGAGTCCAGGAGTTTGAGGTTGCTGTGAGCTATGATGATGCCAAGGCACTCTAGGCCAGGCAACAGAGTGAGACTCTGTCTCAAAAAAAAAAAAAAAAAGCAAGTCTTCAGCGTGAAGGTTTGTTTTAACCTAGTCAAGGTGTGAGATTTGTTGTTGCTATGGTTACCCTCAGTAAACCACAGGCTTCAAACTCCTCTAGTTATGTCTATCTAGTGTTTAGGGTGTGGACTGGTTTGCCAGAGGTTATTTTCTCAATGTCTTCTCTTTTGACCTTGGGTTTTTCATTTGTGCTGCACCACAGAGAGAGTACTACGTGTCTCTCGCAACTTCCCAGTTCTATTCTGTTATTTTTACTTGTTGCTTATTGACCTCTGGTAAGGATCAGGAGATGGGAGCATTCTCAGATGGTCTGATTAGGCAGATGCTGGGTTTTTACCAGTGCCCTAAAATAAATATCATTGTTGCTGTTTCCCCGGCAAATGTAGGCTTCTGTCCCAGAAGGAAGGTAGAAGAGATTGGTTGAGCAGAGTTTTAACAGTGGCTGCTTGTCCCCTCCCCAGCCAGCAGCGTGATGGGAGCTACCTGATCTTCCCTGTGAGTGCCTGGTGGGGTTTGAGGAGAAAAATCCTGCAAGAGGATAAAGTCTTCAAACTAGCCCACACTTGGCTGTTAGCAATTCATTAAAAGCATTTAGCTAAATCCTCTTAGCAGTTTATATGGCATTCAGAAGTATCTGCCCCTGATTAGCAAATGTTCAGGTCCCATATCTCTCTGCAGGAACATGGCTTTCCTTGGATTTGGGGTTGTATAGTTGCCCTATAACCTCGGTTCTCTGCCTGGTTCAAGAAAAGTCATTAATTTGCAGTTTGTCCAGAGTTTCCTTGTGTGGATGAATGGGAGAGATTCTCTCTCTAGCTCTCTGCATCTCTAAGCAGAAACCATAAGTCCTTATTGGAGGGTTTTAAGCAGTGTAGTAATGTGATTGGAGTTATATTAAAAGCTCGCTACGGCTATTATATGGAGAATGGACTGTAGAGGTCTGGGAAGAGGGCAAATGGAACAGTAGAGAAACAAGATAGGGCACTGTTGCATTTATTCACATAAAACATGTTGGCAGCTTGACTTGGGCTAACAGTAGAAATGAGAAGGGGTAGATATTTCAGAACATGTTCTCGAGGCACAGTGGAAAAGAATTGATGATTGGAGTGCATTAGTCAGGAGACTGAAACCACACCAGTAATTTGAACGGGGAAAATTTAATATAAATAAGTATTAACAGCGGATTAACTACTAAGAGGGGTGAAACTAATGCTACAAGAATAGCAGATGAAGGAAGCAATCACTGTCTCTAGGGCTAAGAGAGAGCAGCCAAGGAAGGGTCAAACTTGGAAGAGGGCACATTCTGGCCACCAAGGCAAAGATTTAGTCCTTGTTGGAGAGGGTGTGGCTGTAGCCCTCTGGAGAGCAAAGAAGCCCGCTGATGTGCTATGGCAAGATGTTATGACTTGGGATGGCAAGCAACAAACCAGTGTGTGGGTACTAGAGAAACTCACTACAAAGCTGCCTGCTGGGGTACTGGTGAAACTCACCGAGAAGCTGCCTGCCATGATGCTGGCAAAACTCACTAGTTCTTAGATTTGCTGGTAAATTCTAGATAAATATACCCACCCTTTGTCCCAGTAATTCCATTCCAGGTATTTCCTTAAGAGAAATGAAAACACATCTGTACAAAGAGGCATGAAAGAACTTTCTGGGATGATGGAAATGTTCTATATCTTGATCACAGTGGTGTTTACACATGTATATACATTTGTCAAAACTTATTGAACTTTACACTTAAAATCAGCATCACTAGAGGGCAGAGATATTGAAGATATAAGAGGAAAAAAGAAAATGTGAAAAGGTTGTCTCAAATTTGGAAAATGAATTTCCAAGGGAAATATAATAGGATTAGGTAGCAGTGCTGAAAGCATATTAGAGATTTGTGATAACAAGGGCATAGATGGATTGTATAATTTTCTTCAGCAAGGTTCAATTTCTCCAATACTGATGCAGAATGGAAGGATAGCTGGTTGTAGCCAGGATTAGAATTTTGAAGGGAAGCATGATTAATGGAGAGATACAAGGGGTTCAGCTATGTGGTTCTTCTGCTGGTCTTGCCTTACGCAGTCTCAGTGGCTCGGCTGGTGGCTAAGCAGGGATGGTGGCTCAGCTGGGACTGAATGGTTAAGATGGCCTCACTCACATGTCTGGCAGTTGGTGTTGGCTGGGCCACATGTCTCTAGCTGACTGGCCCGGGCTTGTTCACCTGAAAATTGGATTCAAAAAGCAACAATATAAAAGGCAAGCCCCAATGCATAAGCACTTTACTAGAATCTGCTTGTGTCACATTTGTTGATGTCTCATTAGCCAAAGGAAGTCATGTGGCCAAGCTCAGTGGCTATGGGGTGGGAGTGGAGGACCTACACAAGGGTATGGACAGGGATGTGTGGTATATGGAGGGCCATTAACTTAACAATCAACCACAAGATTAGGAGCAGCTCCTTCTTCCTACAGCCAGTAAACAACAGCTAGAACCAAATAGAAAATGGAACCAGCTATTCTCCTGGAAAAACATCATTTTCCTAAGAGTATATTATAAGTTAGTCTAGGATGTCTGCAACTTTTCTCAATGTCATGAAATTCTAAAGACAATCAATTTGAAAAATACATGTGTCATAGAACATTTTGGGAAGAGAGAGGTCATACAATGAGATGATGATAGTGTTTAGGAGCTTCCAAAACTTGTTAACTTGGCCCTTCTGCTTTGAATAAGCAAATTTGTAGACAGGAAATGGAGCCATATGACCTTTAATGTTCTTTTCCAGTACTGAGATTTTATGATAAACCATTTAGTAATCAGTCTATTACAGCTCATTCTATCTTGGCTGAGAAAATGCCCTTTTTTCTTACAAGCACATACACACACGCCTCTGCATAAAGCAGAGCTCTAAAACAAATGACAGTCTTGTTTCATAATATTTGTCTCCTGATAGAAGAGGACCAGCTCTTGAGTTATTGCCTCATTAGTGAAAATAAAAATCATTGGCAACTCCCAGAATTATTGGAATGGAAATATTGAAACGATTTTATGAGGGCTATTTCTGACTTTCATTTTTCTTTGAACACCAGAAACTTAAATTCCTTAACCTCTATTCGTAGATTAAAGGGAAGACTGTAGAAGGAAATGCTAAAGGTTAGAGTTAAAAAAATGTAGGCATGGACAAAGAAGAAAGAAAAAGTAATCATGATGTTCCGTGGTGATTAGAAAGGAAAATATAAATAATTTTCATTGTTCTCTAAAGAATTCTGTCTTATAGGAAAAATCCTCATTTCATATAACATCATGAAAAGAGAGCTTTGCTGACACAGAATTAGATCCCCAAGTATTTTTATTTGCTCTGCTGGCACAGCAAGGCTTATGGGCAACTTATAATTGCCTGAGTGCCCAAAGGTTATGGATCAATCACTCAGACTGCCAGTCATGCCGAGTCACAAGCCTGGGAATAGTCAGAGAGGCTTGGGATCTTTGTTCACGAAGGCAAATGGCTTATTGTTAGATTTGGAGGAAATACAGAGTGAAAGGAAAATGCTATTGAGTGTACTTAGTGAGAAACATCATTTATATCTGACAGTACCACATTTTTAATAATGAGGCCAGCAGGGAAAAGACAGAGCAGGAAAACCCTTATAGCGAGAGCTCTGCTCAGCTAGCCAGCTCAGCTCTTGTGAAGTGGACCCAAAAGTCCACAGGGGAAAAAAGAATATTGTATTTTAAAAATGCAGTGTGTAGTGTTTACTTTTATTTTAAGGAGAAAAATGCTCAAGTCAACCCCACCCACTGACTTGATCTCATATCTACAACTCATTTATTCTTGCTAGCTAAAATTTCTTGGTTACACACACCCAAATTCTTTTTCAACTGAGCTTATTTTTTCAATTATTAAAATATTCAACATCATCCTCTAATAAAAGGAAATTTTACTTTTGCCAGAAATAAGTATTAGAATGAATCATATGGAGTTGCCAATATTCTGCTATTTTTGACCCTAAAACAGCAATTCCAAATCGTTGAGCCTTAGACAGTACCTATAAGTCATTAGTATATGATAGGTTTGGTGTTTTATATTTGTGGAGAAAAGATCAATTATTCGGTAGATGGTCCTAGTCCTGGAACTATTAGACAAGTATTTAGAAAAGGGAAAAGAGCCCTACATCACCCCATACACAAAAATAAATTTCAGATAGTACTATTTAATGTTAAAAATATAGAAAAATTAAGATAATTTAGATGAATATTTACATAATTGGGGATCATCATAAGCATTTCTTATCAAAAAGGAATAGGGAAAAAACATGATGAAACTTAAAGAGATTTTTCGAGTGCCAAAACATCAATACATCTCTTTTAAAATTTCTGTAAATAAAATCAAGGCACAATTTGAAAGCTGGGGAAAATATGTGCAAAATATATGACAGTTTAAAAATCTGAGGCCAGGCGCGGTGGCTCACACTTGTAATCCTAGCACTCTGGGAGGCCGAGGCAGGAGGATCACTCAAGGTCAGGAGTTCGAGACCAGCCTGAGCAAGAGCAAGACTCTCTTTCTACTAAAAATAGAAAGAAATTAGCTGGACAACTAAAAATAAATATATATAAAAATTAGCCAGGCATGGTGGTGCATGCCTGTAGTCCCAGCTACTCTGGAGGCTGAGACAGGAGGATTGCTTGAGCCCAGGAGTTTGAGGTTGCTGTGAGCTAGGCTGACGCCATGGCACTCTAGCCCAGGCAACAGAGCCAGACTCTGTCTCAAAAAAAAAAAAATCTGGGCCAAGTGCTATGGCTCACGCCTATAATCCCAGCACTCTGGGAGGCCAAGGCAAGAGGATGGCTTGAGGACAGGAGTTTAAGACCAGCCTGGGAAACATAGCAAGACCCCCATCTCTACAAAAAAATTCAAAAATAAAAAATTAGCTAGGCGTGGTAGTGCACACCTGTCGTCCCAGCTGCTGGGGAGGCTGAAGCAGGAGGATCGCTTGAACCCAGGAGTTGGAAGCTGCAGTGAGCTATGATCACACCAGGGCACTCCAACCTGGGTGACAGAGTGAGACCCCATCTCTAGAAACAACAACAACAAAAAAGCTGGGATCCTTAATGTCTAAAAAACTCTTATCAATTAATTTATCTGACTTAAACAGATAAACACTCCAATTGAAAACGGAAAATGGAAATTGCCATTTCCAAAAGGAGACACACAAATCCCAGTAAACCTCATAGTCAAAGATAGGGCACTTGAAAACATTAATGAGGTATCAAGGGTCATGTTTCAAACTAATAAAATGAATGGCAAAACAAGCATTGGTGAGAATATGGAGAAATAAACATTTTCATAAACAGCTAGAGAGAATGGGGCTAAATTTGTGCTTTCTAGTGGGCAACTGGTAATTGGTGTTAAAAAAAAAAAACCTTAAGATTACACGTATCCTGTGAACTCACAATTCTACCTTTTGCAAGTTGTTTTAAGGATAAAACGACAAATGTGTCCAAAGTTACATTTGTAAGTATTTCATCACAGTGAAAATTTGGAAACTAACTAAATGTTCTTAAGCAATGGAATAGTCAGAAATCAAGACACATACAAAGAAAAATACTAGGCCAGTGATAAAACCATGTTATAAAAAATATTGCTAGAAATGAGGAAAGATATGCTATTTACATGACAAGAATAAAAGCAGGCTATTGATCAACATATGCATTGTGCAACCCAGGATGGGGCAGATTCATGCCATCATTTAAACCGTATACACCAGCACTGGTGCCTTACTTACTGGTCTTGGCCAATCGCCTGATATCTAGTAGGTACTGAGATGTGTGGTATGATGTCACTACCTACACAGAAGGTAATCAAATCCCAATTTAGCCTTCTTCTCCAGGGTGGAGAATGGATCATCTAGAATCATTCTGACAGGTCTAGGTTGTCATGGTAGTGACGGCATAGGGAGGGATGAGATAAATCCCGCTTTGTTGGTCCGGTAAAATCTAGCTTTAATAACATCGATAGCTTATCATTACCCTAGTAACACCCTCCTCCCTACCCTAAATACTACCCATTCCCCTTATCCAGCTTTTTTCTTCTCCATAGACACCACCTTCTAGTACTTCCTATAAGTAACAGGTTTATGGTTTTATTGTCTGGCTCCCCCTACTGGTATAAAGGCAGAGATTTTTGTCTGTTTTATTCACCACTGAATCACCAGTACTTAGAACAGTACCTGGTACACATCAGGACCTCAATAAATGTTAATCAAATGAATGAACAAAAGCTGTGTGTATCTCATGCACCAGGCACCTTAATTCAATTAGTTAAGGATAGTTTTTAGAGAAGAAGTGATAACAAGTGGGTAACATGAGGGAAATAGCTGAACGGTGATAGGGGGAGCCCACCCTCTTTGCCTTACTAGTGCTTGTAAGGGTGCTGCATAACAGTTTATTAGTGATAAGTGAGCCCTATGTCTTTTTTAATACAAACTCGAGGAGCTACCTCTGTCTCTCCAATAATTGTCCCCTTGAGATGCTACCCACTGGATCCACAGTGAGGACCCCAAAGTGAGAGAGCTAGGCACCCTCTTCTCATTCACTCTCCTCTAGGTTTAAAGCTGGTGGGCACTTCTCCAACAACTCAGACCGCTGTATCAGGGATTGGAGGAGTATGTCACAAGACAGTGGCATTAAATTATGTCTCAACCAGGAGAATAATTGGGAAACTAAGCAAATATTTATAATGGTAGTCATTTCTAATGGATTTGTTCAAATCCACATTTTGACCTCACCACTTAGAATCCTTCTTTTGCTTTCTATATTCAAGTTCATCATTCCCAGAGGGACCATACTTTTACCCTAGAAAGACCAGTTCTTTGAATCATACCTCATAATAATGCTCATTATATTTTCCTGCTGAGCAAGATCAGTTTTGAGCTTGTTTAGGGAGAAGTGAAGTTTAAGAATGTATGTCCTGCCCTTCTTTCCCTCTTCCTTGTTATTTGTCATAGCCACTAGCTTTTGCCTCTTTGCTGATCATTAGTTTGAATGTGCCCACAATGAATAAAACCTTCATTTTTATGCTTTAACAAAAGAAAAAAAAAGATGTCTCCTCCTGCAAGTACAAAACAGCCAGGTTTCACAACAGGAACTTCAAAATTATTGCCCGTTCCTGATATACAGATAATTCTTCCAGAATTTCAGTTTTTTCCATTCCAAATTATGCTTGAAAAACTACCAGCTCCCTAGAATAAACTCTATGCAATGTCCAGCTCATACCACCTCCACAATAACAGGAAGAATACTGCTTCATATTTCTCCCTTGAAAGGCAATGCAGTCTAGTTGATAAGAGATCAGAGTCAATATCAAAAAACACTGGCTGTTTTTATGACTCTACTTCTTAGAGACTGTGTCTTTCTCTTCTTTCCTCCTCTCCCCTCCCCTTCCCTTCCTTCCACTCCCCTCTTTCCTCTTCTCTTTCTTCCTCTCCTTCTGCTTTCTCCTTCCCTCCCCTGCCTCTCCTCTCCTCTCTTTCCTCACTTTTCTCCTCTTCTCTCTCTCCTTTTAAAATACAATATTTGCTATAAGTACATTTATTCTAGGGCTGACAACACCAAGTGTTGGCAGGGATGGGGAGGAACTAGACCTCTCATGCATTGCTGGTAGAAGTGTAAAACAGAACAACCACTTTGAGTAAAGTTTGGCAGTTTCTTATAAAGTTAAAATACTCGTCTACTCTATGACCCAGGAATTCTACTCTTAGGTATTTACCCAAGAGAAATAGAAACATATGTCCACAAAAAGACTTGTACAAGATGTCACAGCAGCTTTATTCAGAATATCCCCAAACTAGAAACAACCCAAATGTTTATCAGCAAGTGAATCAATGCACAAATGGTGATATGTTCATATAATGGAATACTACTCAGCAATATAAAGGAATGAACTGCTGATACATGCACTGACCTGGATGAATCTCAACAACGTTAAGTTGAGTGAAAGAAGGTAGACATAAAACATCACATACTATAAATTTTTTATTCATATCAAGTTTTGGAACAGATAAAACTAACCTATGGTGATAGAAATAAAATCAGTGATTCCTTGGGGCAACAGGAATGGCAATGGTGAAGGGATATTGACTTAAAGGAGAATAAGGAGCATTCTGGGTGTGATGAAAATATTTTATATCATGATTCCAAGCCTATATATATTTGTCAAAACTCATCAGACTATACACTTAATAACTATGCATTTTATTGTATGTAAATTATATCTCAATAAAGTTGAATGAAAGATTCATACCAGCGTCTAGACAAGGGTTTAGAAAATATTTATTTCCCACAGTACAAAGATGCTTCCTGCATTAGCATCTCTATAAATTCACATATTAGTAGGCTAGAGGAGGTGGGCTGAATCAGTGAGGTCACAGGTCTGTTGATAAAACTCCTGCTATCTGCCTCATTAAATTTAACAGACAATCACTGAGTGCTTCAATCTGCAATATAATATGTTGGGCATTATTAGATATATAAAGATGAATAATTCAGAATTCCCACTCTCAAGTTGCTAATTATTTTTGGCCTAATAGTGATAAAAAATAAATGGCCATGCACTCAACTAATTACTGTAAAATAAAGAATAAGTGAGTAGCATAGGGTCATACTTAATGTATACTTACTTAATACCTGGGAATGTCACAACAAGCTATTGGATATATTATTTATATATGGTTCCTAAGCCCTCTGGGAAGAATTTTGAAGGGGACTTTGCAACCCAAGAATGGATTAGTAAACACTGGGATTAATACTCTTCCACCAAAAAGTTAGGACAGGGTTGCCTTCCTTCCCCTGGGAAGAATGTCCGGGAAAGCAAGGAACAATCCTAAGATGGTGGTGAGTCAGAGACTGAGCTCCTAGTTTGAGACACAGGGGTGGGAATGATGGAAGGTAGTTGGAATTGTCAAAAGCAGGGCTATCCAGAACAGCTTTACATGGTCTTGAGCTAGGTCTTTCATTAAAGGGAGTTGTAAAGCTGAAAGGGCAAATATATTAGAGTAGGTCATCTCAACAGCTTCATACAATAAAGGTTTCTTTCTTTCTCCCTCAAAGTGCTACGCAGACATTCTTGTTTGGGCAGCTCTCCTGGGCCATTGTCTTCCAAGTGGTGACTGGGATCCAGGTGCCTCCATTTTGTGACTTTAGGTAGCTCTGGTGTCATCTAGCTAATAGAGAAACAAACACATAGAAGATTACGTGGAACATCTTATGGGTTAGGCCTGTAAATTACATGCTATCAATTTTGCCCACATTCCAATGTCCAGAACTCAGTTACACAATCCTACTAAGATACAAAGGTAGCTGAGAAATTTAGTTTAGCTGTGTGCCCAGCAAAGGGAAGAGCCAAATTGGTAATCAACTACAGTCTTTACCACAGTAAGACTACCCATTGAGCAATTTGAGAACTCTAAATGCTCTTTGTACAATTACTCAAAGGTAGCTGAAAGAGATGTCATAAAGCAGGAGTACGAGGATAGGAGGTCACATTCTCCTCTTTGAGTAGAAAGTATTGTGCTCTTTATTAGGAATAAGCAAACAAATTATCCACAGTTGAAGCCAGAAGAGCAACCCTATGTGACAAATGCTACGTTATCCAAACAGCCAAAGAAGAAAAAAAATAACAGAGGTGTGGGGTCAGAATAACTCTGTCAAAGACCTGATAAAATGGCCACCATGCTTTGAAGACCCTGAGCTTGGTGTTGGTGCATTGCTCAGAACAGCAGAAGGTTGGATTGGGTTGACTGGATTGAATCATTGGGAGAGAAACATAATTCTGGGAGGTGGGCTGGAGCTCTAAACAGATATCTCATGCATTATTAGTTGGGCTCTTGTTTTTTGTTCCCCTTTGTTTCATGTAGACTTAAAATGAGGATACTTTCTCAAAAAGTTAAACATGCAAGTACCATATGATCTAGCAATTCCATTTCTGGGTATATATCCAAAAAAATTGAAAGCACAGATTCAAACAGATACTTGCACACCAATGTTCTTAGCATCATTATTCACAACAGCCAACCCAAATGTCCATTAACAGATTAAAGGATAAACAAAATGTGACATATACATCCAATGAAATATTATTCGCCCTTAAAAAGGAATAAATTTCTGATACATGCTTCAACGTAGATGAACCTTGAAAACATAATGCTAAGTGAAATAAGCCAGACACAAAAGGACAAATGCTATATGATTCCACTTATGAGGTACCTAGGATAGGCAAACCAATAGAAACAGAAAGTAGAATAAAGATTACCAGGAGCTGTGAGGAAGGAATAATGAGGAGCTATCATTTAATAGGTACAGTTTCTGTATGGGATGATGAAAAACTTCGGGAAATGAATAGCAGTGATGGTTGGATAAAGTTGTGAATGTACTTAGTGCTACTGTACACCTAAAAATGGTTAAAATTGTAACTTCCATGCTATGTACATTTTGCTACAATAAAAAAATTTATATGAGGGACATGGGATCTCTAATCGAGAAACAAATAATCTGCCAAAAGCCAGATAAAGATGCCAGTGGTAGGATGGGGATGGGAGGAATCAAGTAAGCTTCATATAGTAGAAGAGGGAATTTCTTCAGCTGGGCCTTGGAGAATTTCAGGCTAGATACGGGGAAGAAGAGGGAAGAGGGAAGACACATTCCCAGCTGTAGGGAAATGTGAACAAGGGCAGAGTCATAAAAGTACATGGTGTATCTAAGAAACCGTGATTAGCCTAGTTTATTCACTGCACCTCCTGCTTTCCCCTGCTGGGAATGCTGATGTTTTCACCTTGGGAATCATGTTGGGTGATTGCTGGTTACTCAACACTTCCCAGCACCTGGGGCACAGACTACTACCGGCCCCCAACAGGAGATGGCATAACCTTCAGTCACTGCACCTGAGTGTTTCCACTTAATTCACACAAGGGGAGTTTACATAACTGTGCATTATACACATATTACCTTTTACAAGTAGATGCCATTGTGTTCTGAGGAATTTCATTCACAGAATCTGTTAATATATTGTCAGATGCGTGGATAGGTAATATTTCTGAAATGTTAACTAATATTTTTTTCTCCCCATGCTTCCTCCTTTATTCCTCCCTATTCTAGCAGCCAGGTGGGTCACGGGAGGGAAGAAACAGGGTGGCGTTTTAGATCCCTACAAAAATTAGACATGACTCCTTTTCTCTGGGTGAGGCATCGTTTTGATCCTTTAAAAATCAACAAGACAGGCCGGTCGCGGTGGCTCATGCCTGTAATCCTAGCACTCCGGGAGGCCAAAGCAGGAGGATTGCTCAAGGTCAGGAGTTCAAGACCAGCCTGAGCAAGAGCGAGACCCCGTCTCTACTAAAAATAGAAAGAAATTAACTGGCCAACTAAAAATATATACAAAAAATTAGCTGGGCATGGTGGTGCATGCCTGTAGTCCCAGCTACTCAGGAGGCTGAGGCAGGAGGATCGCCTGAGCCCAGGAGTTTGAGGTTGCTGTGAGCGAGGCTGACGCCATGGCACTCCAGCCTGGGCAACAGAGTGAGACTCTGTCTCAAAAAAGAAAAAAAATCAACAAGACAGAAGTTTCTGAATACCAGGAGCCCGGTTTGTTTACTTTTGTGTGTGATTTTAACTTTTATTCCCTGTGCAAGACAATTGTAAGCAATGCCAATTAGTGTATTATCTTATTATCTGCATGGTTTCCAGACTTCTGCCAAAGATGGACGTTACCTTCCCACCTCTGAGCTGTCCTGGCTCGGAAGCTGCCTTAGCTCATCTGCTCTCAGGAATGGAGTGACTGCATTCCACAGCCAAGCCCTGTAAGTCCACTGATGTACTCTTTTGAAGAGAAGAGATGTTTTGATCATTTTATTGCTTGTCCTGAGGCAGAAATGCAGGGCCAAAGGGACAGCCAAACTGACCTTCATGCCTCATCAAGGGGCAGCCTGTCTCTAGTAACTGCACCAAACAGGAAGTGAACAATAAATTCTAAACACGTATTTTCACAGTCGAAAAATCAAACTTCTCTAGCCAAGTGATCAAAATTAACACTTGGGGCGGGGGAAGGAGAGGAGAAGAATAAGCCAACTTAATGTGTACTAGTGAACACTATTTGGGTGATGGGCACATCTATAGTCAGGACTCAAGCATTACAAAAACGATCCATGTAACCTAAACATTTGTGCCCCCTTAATATTTTGAAATTAAAAAAAAATATTAACGCTACTAGTAAAGGGCAAACAGACATGGTATGCCTACAGATGAGATACCCTAGGTAGAATACAACCTCACTTCATTACTCTAAAGTGACAAACTCAACCTTAGCTTCCCTAAAAAATAACCCCTGGCTGCTTTCAGGAAACAGTGGAGCCTATTTATAGTTAGTTCGCCTGATAGAAAGATGTACCCTCCCTATATCTATCTTAAAGCAGTGCTTCTCAAACTGTAGTGTGCTTGCCAATCACCTGGATATCTTGCTCAAATGCAGATTCTGGTTCAGTAGATCTGGAGTGGAGCCCAACATTCTGCATCTCTAACAATCTTCTAGGCAATGTGGATGTTGCTGGTCTGCAGGCCAAACTTAAGCAGCAAGGTACTAAAGTGGTGGTTGCAGTGATTCTCAAAGTCTGATCCTCAGACCGAGTGTCAGCATCCCCTGGGAACTTGTTAGATATATAACTTCTCAGGCTCCATCCCAGACCTACTTACTGAATCAGCAAGTCTGGGTGTGGGGTCCAGTCCAGCCAGAGCCAGGACTAAGGTTAGGCAAGGGAGGTAGGGCACAAAATTTAAGGAGGCACCCACTCTCAGGGTAGTGCAAGTGCAGGGTGGGTACCTGAGAGTGTGCCAGCCCTGAATCCAGCAGTCTGTGACTTACAGTCCCTCCTGGGGATTCTAATGCATGCTAGAGCTTGAGAACCATCATCCCCTTTCTTCTCAGAAAAGGGATCACATCACTGCAATAGCGTCCTAATTGTATCTAAATCATCTGGGCCTTGATTGAGTGAGACCTATTGAATTAGAGAGTTTGGGGGTAGAAAAATTTTCATCTGGTCCATAAGGCATTGTGAATGAGAATGCTCCTCAAAGAGCTGTTTACCACAACAAGGATTTGGAAGGAAAAAACCTATATATCAAACATGATCCATTGGATAAGCAAAATATGTAGAGGCACAAAAGCTGGACGTACCATAGAGCAATGTGCTGAGATCTTAAAAACAAAGAATTAGACCAAAATGGCAAGAAATATAATTTAGATCAATACGCTATTTGTGTAAATTTAAAATGCACATATATAAATACACTATTTAAAAAAAATAAATAAAGATACAGAAGTACAGAGAGTACCAGAAGGGAAGTGGAACAGGAGTGGGAGTGAGGACCGAGGACGAGGTCTTCTGTGTACTTCACGATCCAGTAATCCAGTAATTGTCATGCTGTTTTCCACCCCCAGATCTTTATTCATGCAATGTCTTCTGCCTGGAACACTCTTTTGATCATGCTTCACCTGGCTAACTCTTCTTTATGCTTCAGTTCAGCTCAGGTGCCATCTCATCATCCCTCTGGCTGGGTTAAGTTTACCCATTGGCTTTCATAGCCCTGGGTAGTCTAGTCATATGACATTATACTAGAATCATTGCTTTGTGTATTTTTAAACCTCTTCAGCCCAAGGACCTGCCCATATCACCTTTTGTACCTCAGTGCCTGTCCATATGGTACCTGCAATTCAGTAAGTTCTCATACGTGGTAGGGCTTCACCTTAAAGTAGACGTGGTAGGGCTTAACTGGTACTAGGAACATTATCTATGTATTTGTTCACTTACGCAAGACCTTGTTCAGAAAAGACTGGAGGCAGCGCTTGAGAAGTAAACTTCAGAAAAGGAAAAGGTGGAATTTCCCTGTAAAAAGCCACCAGCAAAAGCAGCTCTCTGCAGCCACAAGGAGCCAGCATGGCTGCCTCTCTGGACAGACCAGGATCCAGAGCCGGCAGTTCTGGCTGTGGCTGGCTGGAAAAGATCTCCACCCCTGCCTGCAACCGCCATCTCCAGGGGACTGGTTGATTTTGACCCAGCTTCTGGCCTCCAGCTGCTGGGAGAAAGTCACAACTCTGAATTAAAACCGCCTTCATCAATGAACCGAAATATAACTCATTCTATCCTTTTCCTTTCCAGGTCTCGGAGAGAGGTGTTACAGATCCCATGTCTTCCAGTCAGGCAGAGACCAGAAGAACATTTTATACGGTCTCCTCATGTACATCAAATAATTTCTGAATTTATAGCCTCACAAGAAAACTCCTAAAATATAAACTGTAAAACTAGGGAGTTTCATGAGGGATTCATGCAGAAAATTGGAAAGTTCACATCTTAAAAGATTCACAAACCCTCCATTAAGAAAAACACTTGTAATTATAGTTATGCTCCCCTCCCACAGAAAGGAAAATAAATGTTTTATTTAAATCAATCTTGTGTAAGAATAAAGAGACACCTGAAACACCCAGTCTTAAATGAATTTGTCTCATTTCCTGAATTTTCTTCAGTCTTGTATCATTATCTTTCTAAAAGAATCATCATAAACTTTTGGTTACTTTTTTTTAACAGACCAAGTTATTTTTGCTTAGTGATAGGAAAACATGGTTTGGTAAAATCTAAATTCAATTGTCTAGAAAAACTTTTCTGTAATCTGTAAGAGATTATCTCAAAATCAGTCAAATAATAATCAGGAGAGAAAAAAATTGGGGTACTCACTAGAGCAGAATTTTCTAGCCTCAGCACTATTGATATTTCTGGGTGGGATAATTTTATCTTTTGGGGATAGGAAAGGACAGGGCTGTCCCATGCATTGGAGGATGCTTAGCCGTATCCTTGGCCTCTACCCACTAGATACCAGTAGTGCCCACACAGCTCCAGTCATCAACAACCTAGATGTCCCCTGGATGGGGGAGTTGAGAACCACTGGACTAAAGGGAGACACAAAGCCATTCACAGGTAAGATGGAGTCTGTAAATTAGAGCATGAGACAGAACACACAGACCTTTCCGCTAATCCAAACTCCAAGGATTTGTCTTTCTCAGTTCAAAAGTGTCAAACTTGCCAAAATTATATTTGGGAGCAAACCCTCTTTTTTTTAAATAGCATTTCAAAATCTAGCCAAGAGATACCTAACACTAACAGAGGAAGTCTATCTTTCAATAATTAACATATTCTTTCACTGAAAAAAACAGACCCTCAACAACAACAAAAAAGATATTTCAACACTGGAAGTAAAAAAACAGACACTCCAATTTTGACTTCTAACAAATACTAACCAAGGATGACAAAAGAGCTATGTTGACCTCAGTGAACAAGTATAACCATACTTGATAAGAAATAATTAGAAATGTTAAATGCAACAACTAATTTGTAAATGTCTGTGGTAGGCAGAATACTGCCCGTGTCCCCAGCTAAAATGTCCGTGTCCTAATCTCCAGAGCCTGGAAGTCAAAAAAAGACTTCACAGATGTAAATAAATTAAGGAGATGGCAAGATTAGCCAGGTGGGCTAGGTGGGCCCAATGTAATCACAAGGGCCCTTACAAGGGAAAGAAGGTGGCAGGGGGTCAGAGTCAGAGAAGGAGATGTGATGACAGAAGCAGAGGCTGGAGAGATGCAATTGCTGGCTTTGAAGATAGGAAGGGGCCGTGAGCCAAGGAATGCAGGCGACCTCTAGAAGCTGGAAAAGGCAAGGAACAGATTCTCTCCTGGCAGAACACAGCCCTGATGAAGCCTTAATTATAGCCCAATGAGACTCTGATCCCCAGAACTGGATGATAATAAATTTGTATATTTAAGCCACTAAATTTGTGGTAATTTGTTACAGCAGCAATAGAAAACTAATACAGTGGCCATCTATGAGGACAGCATCATCCAATGGTGAAAATCCAACAGGAATATTGTGGCCTGTGAAGCCAGGAAAGGGGAGCCATTTCTTAGTTTTTATAAGCATAATTAATATTTTAAATCATAGTTAAAGATCTCAAAAAATACAGAAATGCACCATTTCACCCTAATAATAGCTAAAAAGTATATAACTCTCAGGTGTTAAACACTATACAAAGGGTTTTAAATGTATTAATTTATTTCATCATCACAACAACAATATGATGAAAATACTTTTACCCCCATTTTGCTGATGAGAAAACAATTTCAAGCTCGCACATGGATAGGAAATGGCAGCACTGTGCTTCAAATTCAGGCATTCTGGCTCCAGAATCGAAATAAATGCCACCCAGAGCAGTTCTACGAAGCTCAGGTGTGGAATATTTAAAAAGCAGAACTCTGGACATCTACAACCAAAGAAGCTACTTGGCCATAAGTACCGTGGCATCTGTGTTTCCAAGTGCAAGGACATAGGCTGTTTTTGCCCACCCAACATTCCTGCCACCTCATTTTTATAGTAGCATCTCAAGTTTCCCTTGAGCAACCCCCTCCCAGATCGCACAGAGTCTCCACGGGACTGTCAATCAAGATGCCCTGCCCTTCCCATGGCCAATGCAACACAAGCCAGACCAATGCAGTCCCCGCCCCTTCTTGCCTCTGGAATTCGAATTGATTCTTCTTAATTCCTGCTCTCCAGTACGTGGAGTGTCCCTGGTGCCTGTCTTGTTTAGGCCTGCTTGTTCAGATTTGGCTCTGATTTGGTGGGCAACCACATACCCTTCCAATGAAGCTCTTTTTCATATAAGTTTACAGGAGAGTGTTATTTTCCTTACAAACAAAAAAACCTTAACTGAACTTTCAAGAGACTTCTTATTTGCTGAGAACCCAAATGGACATTGCCTTTCCCATCACATGAAAAAAGGCTGGAACATTCACCTCATAGGCCTACAGGAGGCACAGGAAGCTGATTAGAGAATAGCGAAGGAGGCCGAAGACTGCAGGACCATGCAAATGAAATGAAGCTACAGTCCAGTAATCGAGTCAGGAGCAGTTTGGGAAGTAGATGATTTTTCCTTACCAATTACTGTTGCATAGACTATGTATCTAGAGTGAACTATGAGCAATGATTCAACTCTCCCAGCATCCACTGGTGTGGACACTAACAGTAAGGGATGCCCTAAACCTAGATCATGCAAGAGGCGAAGTGAGGACCCTGCTGGCATAACGAATCCTTTTATTGCCTTCATGTGCTGCTATAGGTAGCTATGTCGATCCACTATTAACCATTGTAGCCAAGATATTGTTGACTGAGTTGATAAATCAAACAAAGGTTACTTCCAACAGAATGCTACCTTAATGGGGCTTATTTCTTTTATAGTTACATATAAAAATAGGACATGAATAAAACTTATTTTGAATTCCCTAAGCTTCTGCAAGCCTATGCATCATGGTAATCTAAAAATGTTACATTGAGATGCATTTTTCCTCTGCAATATCTATTACATGTATAGCTAAAAATCCACAGCCGCCAGTCTCTCAGTGTTAAGATAAAAACTTCGAGATGATCAGCAGCTTCACTGACCTGATTTTAACAGGTCTTAAAGTCATTTTCAGTTGTCAAAACTTTTTTAATTACAAAAAGCTACATTTTTCCAATAAATGAAATGTCAAACGTTTTGAGATTGCCTGAGGCAGACTTTTTAAAGTGTTGTGGGTACTTTTTTTTTAACTTTCCATTCGTGACTGATTCAGGGACATTAAAGTCCTTATGTATATTGTCATCACCCCCTCATCTTTTTCAACAATTTTGTCCTAGATTCAGCTTATAGAAGACAGGTTTTACTGTCACTCTTTAAGAATGTCACTAAGAAGTTATTCTACCTTTCTGACATAGCTAACTCCATGATGGGGATCTTATGAAAAAAATCTCCCATTTAGTCTTTTGACAGAATGTCATGCATTTCTAAGGACATTAAGAGAACAAGAGCAAATTGAGAATGTATTCCTATTTCAGAGTATTTTATTACAAAATATCAATATCATTAGGGTAGATTTCTCATCACAGGACACCCACTAATTAGGTATGCATCTGGGATAGAATGCTAAAATGTCTCCAGTCCCTCACCTTTCCCTGTTACAGCTTCTTTCATCAAAAGATAGGAGTCTATTTCTCCACCCTTAGAATAATAGCTGTTCTTGTGATTTGCTTTGGCCACTAGAATATAGTGAAAGTGATGTATGAGTTCCAAGCCTAGGCTGCAAAAGGCCTTGCAGCTTCTGCACTTGCTACTCTTGGGACCTGACACCTCTACGTGAATAGACCTGGACAGCCTGCTGGAGGTTATGAGGCCATGTGCAAAGATGCTCTGGCTGTCCCAGCCATCCTAGTCAAGGCCCTAGACATAGAAGTGAGCCCAGTCAGGACTGGCTGAACATGGTTCAGACCATAAGGACTGCCATCAGAATTATGAGCTAAATAAATGATTGCTATTTGAAGCCACTATGTTTTGGGGGGGGGTTGTTACACAGCAAAAGCTAACTGATACAATAGCATGTAAGCAGCACAGTTAACCTCTCTAGGCTCTGTAAAATGAGGGCATTGAAGTAGCATTGTAAACACGAGAGCATTTCTATTTATAGGTGGGGACATAGTTTTAATTTACAAAATTAATTTATAATTTTCTCATTGTAAAAATCATTCTTAGTAATATACGTACCACTCTGTTTACTCCTGAGCACCCTAGTGGTAGGAAGCTAAAATGGGATTCATACAACTAATACGTAAGGATTCAAGGTGTATAGAGAGTACAGTATGTGGGCCAGGTGTGGTGGCTCACGCCTGTAATCCTAGCACTCTGGGAGGCCGAGGCGGGCAGATAGCTCAAGGTTAGGAGTTCAAAACCAGCCTGAGCAAGAGCAAGACCCTGTCTCTACTAAAAATAGAAAGAAATTAATTGGCCAACTAAAATTATATAGAAAAAATTAGCTGGGCATGGTGGCACATGCCTGTAGTCCCAGCTACTCGGGAGGCTGAGGCAGGAGGATCATCTCAGCCCAGATGTTTGAGGTTGCTGTGAGGTAGGCTAATGTCATGGCACGCTAGCCCGGGCAACAGAGTGAGACTCTGTCTCAAAAAAAAAAAAAAAAAAAAGAGAGAGAGAGAGAGTATAGTATGTGAAAATGCTTGTGAACATTAAAGCATTATGCAAAATTAAGCTGTAATTGTAATTATACACAAATTGAGAATACAAGTTAGTTTAAGGAAAATAAATTAAAACCAGGGCAAGACTATGGAGGGGTGTTCCACCTCCAAGGCAGCCCGAGAAATGGTGAAGAAGGAACTAACGGTTATTGAACACCAGCAATATTCCAGGATATTTATATACATTAGCTCATTTAACCCTGCAAAGAATCGTATAAATTAGTCATTATTATCAATCCATCTTATAGGTGAGGAAACTAAGGCTTGGAGCTGGTAAATAATTTGCCTAAATTCAAACATAATAAGATACAACTAGCATATGAACCTAGGCCTTTGGACTTCAAAGCCTAAGGTATTTTTTTCCTATTACTACCTTAGTTGTTGACATGCCACCCAGCAGAGTCAAACTTAAATTAGTTATCATTAAGCGTTTTTCTTACTTTTTATTTTTTCATATTTTCTCTTATAATAGAAATACATGCCTATGGGAAAAATTGGCATAAAGACATTATCCATGCATCCAAGATCCTATTGTCCCAAAGCACCTACTGTTAAATTTTGGGAGTTTCTCTCCCATTTATTTTCTCTACACTGGGTTTTCTTAATCAAGTAAAAAAGCAGTTTAATTATTATGTTTTAAATCCTGCCCATAATATATGAACACGTGTTTATTATAAAAAGTTAAACAATCAAAAAGCTTGTAAGATTTTTTTCAAAGTATCAATTTGGTGTGTACCCTTCCAAACATATATTTCATAAAAGATTGTATTGTAGTATAATAAATTGTCATATGCAGATATCATATATTTTTTGTTTTATATAAATGGAATAATTCTAAATATATTTGCTGCAAATTTCTCTTTTACTTAGCAACATGTCTTGAATATTTTTCTACATCAGGACATATAGACCTGCCAAATTTTGGAAAATTATCTAAAAGGCACATGTACCATATTTTATATAACCCTTTTCTTATTCATGCCCACTTAGCTTGTTTCCAATATGTTACTATAAAAAACACAATTATATACATAGCTTTTTAAAAAATGCTGCAACAAATGTAATTTATACATATAGCATTGTAAACATAAGAGCATTTTTATTTATAGAAGGGGACATAGTTTTAATGTTTAAAAATACTGCCAAATTTCCCCTCCAGAAAAGCTATTCCAAACAAGATATGAATGCCCATTTCTACCACACTAGTGACTATCAAATGTTATACATATTTCTTTTTATTTTTTTAATCTGATTAGAGAAAAACATTATTATTGCTTAACTTACATTTTCCTGATTTCAAATAAGCATTAGTTCATGTTTATTGGATATTTGATTTTCTTCTTCAATAAATTATTGATTTATTTCCTGTGTTCATTTTAATTGAATTTTTTCTTTTGCTTTTGATACCAGATATTTTATATATATATATATATATATAATGGACATAATATATATAATATGGATACCAATACTTTGATATATTTATTTAAATATTCTCCCATTCTGTCATTTAGCTTTTATTTTGGATTATGGTATATTTTAACATAGAAAAATGTCAAATTTGCATGTATGCAAATGTCAATATTTTTATGGCTTCCAGGTTTTTAAAAATAATTTTCTCCACTCTGAGATTGTATGTGTATGTGTGTCCTTCTAGTACTTCCTAAGGTTTTCTTTTTTAACATTTTGATATTTAATTAATCTGAAATTTATTTTTGTATTTGATGTACAGAAGGGCTTTGCTTTTAACCCAATGAATTGCCAGTTTTCATAACACCATCTTCTATCACCCGCCAATGCCGAAGTATTTTTATTACTTTAGCTTTATAGCATGTTTTCTGTTTGATAGAGAAAGTTCCCATCATTATTCCTATTTCTCAAAAACTTCCTTGTTATTCTTGTACATTATCTCTTTTACATTAAGTTTAGCATCATCTTATTAACAGTCTAATCAACATTGCATTAAATTTATAGATTAAGTCTGGAGAAAAATGAAAGCTTTATGTGGCAAGCAGATTAATGCCCTCCACAAAGAGTCCACGTCCTAATGCCTGGAACCTATGACTATGTTATGTTACATGGCAAGGGAGAATTAAGGTCGCATATGGAATTAAGGCTGCTGGTCAGCTGACTTTAAAATACAGAGTATCCCAAAAGTCACTATACATAGGGAAAATGGGAAATTGTAGCTAAATGTACCTTTATTTACAAAATATACATTACAAAATTTTACAAAATTTTTCCTTTGTATGGAGACTTTTGAGACACCCTGTAGACTATTCTGGATTATCTGAGTGGGCCCAATGTAAACATAAGAGTCCTTAAAACTATTAATAGAATAAAGAAGCAGATACATAGAGTCAGTGAGATATGACTATGCAAGAAGGGTCAGAAAGAGGCAATATTGCTAAGTTTCAAGATGAGGGAAAGAGACCATGAACCAAAAAAATGCAGTGGCCTGTAGAAGCTGGAAACGACAAATTGAGTCTCCCCTGGAGCCTCCAGAAAGGAATGCAGCCCTGCTGGCACCTTGGTTTTAGCCCAGTGAAACCCCTGTTGAACTTCTAGCTGGCAGAGATGTAAGGTAATAAATTTGTGTTGTTTTAAGCTACTAAAATTGTAGTACTTTTTTACAGCAGCAATAAAAAACTATCAAATAATACATTCTACAATATCAAAATGTTCTTAATGGTTGGGATATTTGGTTGTAAGCAACAGAAATAGGCTGCGGTGAACAAATACAAAAGGAGCTTATTGCAATGATATTAGACATCTTATAGAACCCCCAGACTTTGGAAATTAGAATCTGGAAGTAAAGCAAGGACCAAGGGAAGCCAGACAGCAAGATGCATAACCAGAGCTTTTGCATCGGTAGGTGTTCAATCAAAAACTCAGAAACCGGCCAGGCGGTGGTTTGCACCTGTAATTCTAGCACCCTAGAAGGTTGAGGTGAGAGGATTGCTTGAGCGCAGGAGTTTGAGACCAGCCTGAGCAAGAACGAGACTCCTCCCCTACTAAAACTAGAAAAATTAGCCGGGTGTGGTGGCACGTGCTTGTAGTCCCAGCTACTCAGGAGGCTGAGGCAGAAGGATCTCTTGGGCCCAGAAGTTTGAGGTTGCTGTGAGCTAGGCTGACACCACAGCACTCTCGCCAGGGTGACCGCGTGAGACTCTGTCTCAAAAAAAAAAAAAAATTAGAAACTACTCTAGGTATTCAAGCAAATGGTATTCAATATAGGAAATTAGTTAAATGGGTGTTGGAAGTGCTGAAAGAGGAAAATGAGAAAGGGGGCCAGAGCGAAAGGAAGCAGGAGGAATGACTGAGATCAGAATGATACACTTCCCCTGAGCTGAAGCCCCTTGAGACAGCTCTATTGCCACTGCTACTGTTGCACCACTTCTGCTGAGAAGGAAACCTGATTCCCACACTCTCACTAATGATGCTAGAGCCCAGAGCTTTCTATAATTACCTTCAGTTAATTTCTCTGGTGGTGCTGTTGCCACAGACCTCCTCCAAAAATGGGGGGAAAGGTTTCTCCCCTGCTTTCAAGTCTTTCGTCACTACTTTTTATCAGAGAAGCCTAGGAGGAAGCCAGCTATTAATAGTAAGGGAGTTTGGGGAATGTTGTTTGCAGGGTTTTAACCCCAGCAATTCATAAGAGAAAACAAGAAAAGCCGAGAGAGCTGGACATAATCTGGCACAGGAAGAGTATGGTTAGCATGTTAGTTTTCTATTGCTGTGTAACAAATTACCACAAGTGTAGCAGCTTACAACAACCTACATTTATTTTTTCATGGTTTCCATGGGTCAGGAGACTGAGCATAACCGGGTCCTCTGCTCATGTTCTCACAAGACTTTAATCAAGAGCCCAGACAGGGCTGTGGCCTCCTCTGGGTCTCTGGGTCCTTGTTCAAAGTTACATGGTTGTTAGCACAACTCAGTGGCTTGCGGTTGTAGGACTGAGGTCCCCTCTTTCTTGCTGGCTGTTGGCCAGGGGTTGCTGTCACCTCCTAAAAGTTGCCCACAATTTTTTTCCATGTGGCCCTCTCATGATATAGCAGCTTACTTCTTCCAGGCAGCAGGAGAATCTCTTTCTCCAGTCTGTTGAGACAGAGTTTTATATAATGTAACATAATCAAGGGAATCTCATCACATTTGCCATATTCTATTGGCTAGGAGCAAGTCACAGATTATTCAAGGGTGTGTCCACCATAGTTAGCATGTAGATGCTGGCCCGGGCACCACACACCACTGTGCTGGATTCTTATGACCACCATAGCTATGAATAATTTCTAAACTTCCTTATATCTTGACATCACTCCTTCAAGATTCAAGAAGTGTAGCACTCATTGGCTGAACTCTTGTCAATGGACTTGCTCATTCCCTTCTTCGATGGCAGGAAGGGAGTGGATTTCTCTCCTTTATTTTCTTTATTTTTGTAAATGTATTTTTATTATTGACACATAATAATCATACATATTTATGGAGTACAACATGATGTTTTGATACATGTATACATTGTGTAATGATCATATCAGGGTATTTAGCATATCCATCGTCTGAAACATTTATCATTTCTTTGTCATGAGAACATACAAAATCCTCTCTTCTAGCTATTTTGAAATGTACGATATTGTTAACTATAGACACCTTTCTTTATTTTCCACAGTGCTTCTGCCAATGCTGCACAAAATAAGGGATCTCTCTCAAATAGAATAGTGTCTTCTTAGATATCCACTTGTTATATCTCTCCATTATTCAGGTCTTCTTCTAGAATACAACGTAAAATATGGTGGTTTTCACCACGTAAGACTTGCGTGTTTTTGTTAGATTTTTTTTTATTAGGAATCTCAATTGCAAGTGACAGGAACCAGAACAAATGAGCTAAAAGAAAAATAAATAAATATATTGGTTCAGATATTGAGACTACCAGGGATGGAGTTAATTTAGAGACCCCAGAAACTAACTCTCTTTCTCTCTCTCCCATCACTCTCCCTCTCTCTCTCACTTATTATCTCATAGTTTATCTTGCCCGAAATTCTTCAACAGCAGAAGACCTTTGTCTATGAGATAGGGAAATGTGCAACTTATCTGTACAAAGGTAGTAGGTATTAAATTCACAATCCCAAAATGTTGAGTGTGTAAAAATGTAATGTCAAATCTGATACTCAAAGATTTCATTGGAAATTAGAAAATTCAAAAATTAATTATGAGAAAATTTTTCATTGTTCAGAGTAATCACCATGGGAATCTTTTAAGTGATGTGCTTTAAATATGTTCTACTTAAAATAATTAAACTTTCAGAGAACTTTAAAAAGTGTAACTTTTCTCCTTTTTCTTTAATTATACTTAATTTAGCTATTGAGCACCCGAGGTAATCAGCAGTATCAAACTTAATCTTTCTAATTCAAGGTAATTCAGCCATTTCCAGCTTGAAACTCAGACTCTTTTAACTAACTTAGTATTCCCCACCCCTTCTGCCAGGAATAAGCTAGTTTCTTTCTAGATGGCTTACTATAGATCAGGCTTTAGTATGGAGAAAGTTTCTAGATACAGAGGTCCTGTCTTTTACTGGAATTTGGTGGAATTTAACTTGCCTATCTGATCTTTGTCATTGAGTTCTGGGGGCATTTGTTGCTGAAGTCCAAAAGCCCATCATGCCATCATGGACTGTGTTCACCAGGACACGTGTCTGAGTCTTCTCCATCCTTACCCAGGCACCCTCAGGTTTACTGGCTCTCTCTCTCCCAGACTCTCAAAGGTTGAAGAACACTCAACTGTTGCTTTCCCCACACCAGGCCAATGTGCATGGGCCTCTGCGAGGCTGACATCGGGTACATCTGCTTGAGGACTTCTTTTGGCCTGTGTTCTCTGTTCTGGTGCCTTGCTAAATGAGAGACTTCTCTTAGCAGCTTGCAGTCTCCTGACTACATTTGAGACGTGTGGCACAATTCCTTCCACTCTCAGGTTCCCCGATGCCCATCTGAGGCTTGTATCAGCCCCTCCCACTCCAGACCCATCCCAGAGAGTGGGTACTCTGAAAGACACTCACTGACTTCCAACTCTCTCATTTTCCTCTCCAAATCTGAACCCTTCCTCACCCTAATGGAGTCATCACCTAGTCTGGGGCAGAAATGACTTTTACATCATTGTACATTCTTTGTTGTTTATGTATAAATCTCATGTTCTACTTCACATAGGAGTTTGTAAAGGGAGTTCAGTGAAAAAAAATGCTCTCTGAAAATTCTGAAGTTCTTTTAAAATACAAGGTGGCATTTCAAATAATGTCTTCATAATGGATAATGCCTGCTTAGTTCAAACTTAATATTTCTTCAAACTTCCAGGGGAAAAAAGGAAAAACAAAGCAGTCCACAATTAATGATCCTAAAATCTAAATTTATAAAGTTGTTTGGACATGATATTCTTTAACAAAATACCTTATCTCTCTAGGGCATGATTCCCTTTTGCAGAAATTTGCATTAGCTATAATAGCAGTTGATTTTTCTTCTAGGCATCAAAACTAGTTTTAGGCTTCATTTTTCTTATTCCTCATGTCATATGCAATTAATTATTACTTCCTCAACAAACATTGACCACACTATTAACATATTCAGGTCACAGTCAGCCCAAGCAGTCAATGGTCTAGAATTAAAATGAAGAGGAAAATGTGTGACATTCAACTTGAAATCAGAAATAAGTTCCCAGGAAGTATCAGAGAATTCTACAAGTTCTGGGACATTTTCATAATCCTTTTTCTTTCTCGATCATGCATCCAGCCATCCCTAGGGCAGTTGGACCACAATGCATGATATTTTATGTTTCCTTCTTCTATTTTAAACAATTTTACCCTTATATAATCTGCTTTTTAAAAATTAGATGCAGTTTTAAAGGAAAAAGTGTTACCATAGAGAGAGTATATGGAAAGGAGAAGGGCTTGTTGCCTGTTTAACTCTGATTATTACCCTGTAATAATAATAAAATAGCTAATATTATTGATCATTTACAGTGGGCAAGACACAGTGATAGACCTTGTACTTATATTATTGATTTAATCACCACAACAATGCCATGAGGAAGGTATTCTAATTATTTCCATTTCATAAATGAGAAAACCAAAGTCCAAAGAATTTAAGTGACTTGCTCATGATCAATCACACGGATAAAATATTGCGATAATTAAAACACGTAACTCATAAGGCTACTGGACCAAGAAATAAAATACTAGAATATTGTAAAAGCTTAATAAATACTAGCCATTAAGATGAGAAAAAAGAAGAGAAGAGAATTGATCTGCAATGAGAGACCAAAAATGAGATTCAAGGAGAAAAAAATAAATATTGGCAATCATATCCCTGGTTTTGAATATTCCTGAGACCCAAGTGCATCCTGGGACTCTGTGAACCAATAAATGCTCCTTTCTGATTAAGCCATTTTGAATAGGTTTCTGAAATGTGCAACCAAACTCAAACCCTGCCTTCCCTTTCTTGCCATCCTACCTGAGTGTAGGCCCAATTCATCAACCATAGAGATGGCTTATGCATTTAGGATCTAGATAGAAGAAGAGATCTACTGAATGTGTAAGAAAAAAACATGTCTTTATACCCATAAATTTACTTCTGACGTTTACTTTTGTAATTACAGGCAAGAAGCATAGTCTTTGGAGGGGGTTCAAGATTGTAAAAGTCTGTTTATATAAACCATAAATGAGGCAAATTAGATGTCTTAGCTTGGGTTTTCCTAAAAGCAGGCCCTAAGACAGGGTTTTGATGCAGGTAGTTTATTTGGAAGGTGGTCCTGGGAAGCACATGTGAGGAATTGGGGAAAGTAAGAAAAAGAAGGGAAAAAAAGCCTACGAAAGATGTGTTCATAGTAAGGTTATCATTGTAGGCAATTAGGGCTCAATCCTGCTGAGAATAATCTGATATCTGTACAGAACATCCCTCAAAATTGTCCCAGTGGAGGTTGAGGACACTGAGGAATTTATCTAGCAAATCCTCTCTTTCTTGGTTGAGAGTTGTTCCCAGGGCCAAAAAGTGCCCTGCACAGGTTGTGCCTATATGAAGCTGAGCAAGTTTTTGCAGTGCCAGAGAAAGGCCTTGGAACAAGAGCAGAGATAAACAGACACTTTGCAGTGAGAAGCTTCTAGCTTGCTGGGAGTGTCCATAGCTTCAAATGGCTCAGGCAAGCCAAAATGATATGGGGCAGAATATCAATGGCAACTATTATATTAGAACTTTCTCTTCCCTAATGGCTCCTGGAACTGTTCCAGGGTCTCCAAGGAAAGCTATTTTCGCTTCCAAATTTAATTTCTCCAAGCTTATCTTTCTCAATAACTCAGGAGAGCCACAGCTAACCCCCACTCTCATGATTTTGTCCAGGTAGACACCACACCTGAATTAGTGAAAGTGTTTTTCTTTATATCCAAGCTCTTCTGGAGGAAATGTGACTTTACAACTCAAAATCTGAGTTTTCTACTTTCAGCTATGGTGGAATAACTGGGGCTTAACATACCCTCCCACCATAAGTAACTACAAAACTAATCAAAATATATGAGACAACAATTTTTGGACAATGGACAACAGGCAGGGCAGGGCCACAAAGACATAAGGAAAACAAATGAGGTGAGTTATGCAATCACCCCAGCTTTCTGCCTAGAGGCAATTTCCAGAGCATGATGCAGAATCCCAAGCAAAGCAAGGAGGTGCTGCTGAATTGGAGAGATAGACCTCAGTGTTCAGAGACTGTGCTCAGACTTAGATGGTTAGAATTTGTAGGGTAGAGTACCGGGGAGGAGGTAGATGAGCAGAGAAATAGCTCCAGAAATAAACATTGAGGTCCCCTCCAGTCAGTTGTTGAATACTAAGCTGCACATGCATAGGGTGAAAATACTTGATGTTGGGCAAAAGGAGAAATTGGAGCTATAATCTGAACAATTCCCAGAGATCACACAGGACTGTAAGATGCTTGATTTGTGACCAACCAGAGGAGAAATTTCATGCTGAACATCCAGGCCTTCAGTGAGAAACTCAGAGGATCACTTTTCGTAAGACGGTTTAGCCCTAGTGTAAAAGCTATTCCCACTCTAAGCAAGCTAGGGGAATGAGGAATCATTGTTTAGTGGGTATAGAGCTTCTGCATAGGATGATGGAAAAGTTCTGGAAATGGATAGTTCTAGAAATGGTGATAGCTGCACCACATTGTGAATGTACTCAATACCATTGAATTGTACACTTAAAAGAGTTAGAAGGGTAAATTTTCTGTTATGTAATAAAAACCGGTATCAGAGAGAAGATAAGAGACATGGAAAACACACTGAGAAATGACATAACATGTCTGATAGGGTTACAGAAATAAAAAAAGAAGAAATAGCAAAATGAGCAATACTTGAAGAAATAATATTTTGAAAATTTTCTGGTATTAAAGAATTGAGTCTTCACTTAAAGAGAAAATGTGCCCTGAACAGCAAGCACAATAAAGATAAATCCACAATCAGATATATTGTGGTGAAATTGCAAAACATCAAAAATTGAAAAAAAATCTTAGTTACCTACTCTCCTGCTCAAGGTAAGTAAAACTGGATGTTGTAACTCTCAAATCTCAATGGCTTAACAAAATAAAAGGTATATTTCTTGTTCATGTCACAGGGCTGTTGGGTTTTTAAGAAAAGCCTTCTATATGGCATTCCAAAGATTCAGCCTCTTTTTATTTTCTCAGTGATCTTTGTGGTCTTCAACTGGAACCACTGCATCTGGCCAAGAGATGAGGAAAGAGAGTGCGTGGATAAGACACACACCCCAGCTCTCAACTGCCTCATATCAGAAGTGACATATCCGTCTCATTCACATTATTTTGGCATTAATAGTTGAATGAATAAATAATTTGTGGTACATCAAAAAAGTAGAATGCAATTTAACAGCTTAAGTGACCCAAAGCTATATACATATGTATGTATATATATGCATATAAATCTTAAAATCACAATATTAATAGAAAAAGGAAGTTGCAGGACCTGTACTTTATAATAATATATCCATACAGTTTAAAAAATGTAAGAAATACCAAATATTATATAAATATTATATATCATACATGCATTTATGTACATACATGTATGGAGTGACATTACTTTATATATATTAAATATATAATTTTGGCAAATCTAACATTTTTGACAAGTTCAGGAGAGTGGTGAACTTTAGGAGGAAAAGAAAGGAATGGGTTGGAGAGGGGTCGATACAGAGGGCTTTGTCTGTCTCTAAAATGTTTCACTACTTAAAACATATCTAAAGTACATATGGCAAAATGTTAACATTTGATAAAGTCAAGTGTTAGGTACACAAGTATTTGTCATTTTATTTTTCATAACTTTGCATGTTTGCAATATTTTACAATAAAATATTTCTAGCACCTAGCAATAATCAGTTAATATTTCCCACTATAAATTTCCAGACATTTTTATGCATATATTTATGCAAATATTTAAGTTCATGTTTTAAACTTGCTTGCTTCAGCTCATAAGATGCATAACAAAGTGTTATATTTTTACTCAATAATATCATGAGTATCTTTTATATTAATGACTATATATTTAAAATATTTCAATGGCTTATAGTATTTCATGATGGGTCCGGGCTAGGTGGCCCATGCCTGTAATCCTAGCACTTTGGGAGGCCAAGGCTGAAGGATCGCTTGAGGCCAGGAGTTCAAGACCAGCCTGGGCAACCTGGTGAGACCGTATTTCTACAAAAAAATTTTTAAAAAAATTTAGCCAGGCATGGTGGCATTTACCTGTAGCCCCAGCTACACAGGAGGCTGAGGCAGGAGGATCGCTTGAGCCCTGGAGTGTGAGGTTGCAGTGAGCTACGATCATGCCACTGCACTCTAGCCCGGGTGACAGAGCGAGACTGTCTCAAAAATAACAATAATAACATTGTATTATGGATTTATACCATATGTTTTAATCATTTGTGTATTATCATATATTCCATTGTTTCCAATATTTCATTATCATAATGAAAACTACAATAAAGATTATTTTACAGATGTTTTGGTTCAATTCTGTAATTGTATTTGTACAACAAATTCCATAAAGTGAAGATGCTTGAATAAAAGAAATGTACTTTTTAAAGCTTTGATACATACCATCAAGTTGTCCTTCAGAAAAATATATTCCATTTTACACTTTTAAGTGTCTTCAAGATTGTGGGGTTTTTTCTATTTCAGTCTTTACCAGTTTTCATAATGTTTAAAAACCTAAACATCTCAATTGACAGGTGCCAGCCAAGCCTGGTCCTCCATAAGCAGTTGTCCTAAGAGAGCTGTATTTGCTGAAATGCAAAATTTCTCAAACTGCCAACAATTATAATTTGCATATTGATGATTGGTAGGAAATGTGACAAATCTTGGGAAAAATATTATCTATACCCTTGAAGCCAGTGCTATACATTTTATTATAGATATTTTGAACTCTGCAGGAAAGTGCACACTTTTCCTTCACTTCAACCGGTGACTTAACTTGTCCTGAAGTCTAATTACTCTAATAGGATGGGGATATTAAAAGGTTGAAAAAAATAATCCAGAGCAAATGTTTTTTTAAATTCCATTGGCAACTTCCTGCTGTTGCTGAAATTGCCCTGGTGCCTGGAGAGAGGAGCTTCCCCTTTCATTTCTAACAGACCGTTGACAATTAAAATCATGTTCCTGGTTTTGGTAAATGTGGGCCTCGCCCTTCCAGTTTCTGGTCTGACAAGTCTGGTTGGGATGCAACGAAACAAAACACAATATTAACCAGGCTCATGTGGTGCCATGTGAAAAGACATACAGAAGAGGTCACCTCAGAGGAGGTTATTAAAGTTAACCCTTATTACAAACTTCTTCTTTTTTTTTTTTTTAAGACAGTCTGACTCTGTTGCCTGGGCTAGAGTGCCGTGGCTTCAGCCTAGCTCACAGCAACCTCAAACTCCTGGGCTCAGGCGATCCTCCTGCCTCAGCCTCCAGAGTAGCTGGGACTACAGGCATGCGCCACCAGGCCCGGATTATTTTTTCTATATATTTTTAGTTGGCCAATTAATTTCTTTCTATTTTTAGTAGAGATGGGGTCTCGCTCTTGCTCAGGCTGGTTTCGAACTCCTGACCTTGGAGCGAACAGACCGCCTCGGCCTCCAAGAGTGCTAGGATTACAGGTGTGAGCCGCCGCACCCGGTCTACAAACTTCCTATCATGTAAGAAATGCTTAACTAAACTAATAATAACGGTAAAAATATATTAAGTAAAAAAAAATGCATAAGTAAAATATGTCCACGTTATGTTACATGATTGCATGCTAGGCCTCTGTTAGCACTAATGAACATAGTTTAGGGCAGCGGTCCCCAATCCCCAGGCCACACAGCAACAGGCGAACAGTGTGCAAAGGAGCAAATCCCCACCTGCACCCACAGCTGCTCCCTGTCACTTGCATCACTGCCAAGCCCCACACCCCTGCCCCGTCAGATCACCGGTGGCATCAGACCCTCATAGGAGCTCGAGCCCCACTGCAAATTGCAACTGTGAGGGATCCAGGTTGCACGCTCCACGTGAGAATCCAACGTCTGATGCTCTGAGGTGGAGCCGAGTGGGCAACGCTCCAGGCTGTAGAAAAACTGTCTTCCACGAAACCAGTCCCTGGTGTCAAAAAAGGGGACTGCTGGTTTAGAGGACATTATAAATCTGTATTTTGAATCTGGTAAATGAGGTTAAAGAAGCATGCTTAGATTCACTTGACACCCAGGAAGCTTCCTTTATTCAGCTTTTATAATCCAAGGCAACTGCTTATAATTTTATGAAGCCCTCTTAAATTGCATTTGTTTCTTTCTTTTTTTTTTCTTGAGACAAGGTATTGCTCCGTCACCTGGGCTAGAGTGCAGTGACATCATTATAGCTCACTGCAACCTCAAACTACTGGGCTCAAGCGATTCTCTTGCCTCAGCCTCCTGAGTAGCTGGGACTACAGGCACGCACCACCACAGCCGGCTAATTTTTCTATTTTTTGTAGAGATGGGATCTTGCTCTTGCTCAGGCTGGTCTCAAACTCCTGGCCTCAAGCGATTCTCCAGCCTATGGCTTCACAAAGTGCTGGAATTACAAGTGTGAGCCACTGCGCCCAGCCTTAAATTGCATTTATGATAAGGCTTTAATGTAGTGTCAAATTATTTTCATGGGCAATCCTCTAATCCATCCCAAACTACAGATCTATATTGGTCTGCTGATCACTCAATTTAAATTCAGTATCTGTTTCTACATGACAAACTTTATGTATGAGATTGTTCAGACAATATTTTACATGGGCATGAATAGCCATTAATATACTCTTTTATAGCTTTTGGTGATAATCTGCTAAGACAATTGCAGGTTTAATGTAATTGATGCTCCTTAACCATTCACTGTCATATATGAATAGCAACTCTGTGATCTCACTATGGACCCCATATTATTCATACTTACTGGGCCTCCAGCCTCAGCACTATTGTGAGAGTTAGGGTCTGTCCTAATGACCTCCTGATAGATAAGTCAATGATTTTACTTACTTATTTATTTATTCATTCATTCATTCAAGAGATGGGCTCTCGCTGTTGTGCCCAGGCTGGCCTCAAACTCCTGGCCTCAACTGATCCTCCCATCAGAGCTTCCCAAGTAGCTGGGACTACAGGCACACGTGACTGTGACCAGCCCATCAGTGATTTTAAGTGGTGTAATATCGAGCTGTGTTCTAACCCCTTTCCCTTATATTTTGACTATTTGCAAACCTGTTTTAGGTAACTTAGAATCATACCCTCTCACTTTGATTCCCATCGTAGAATAAAAAGATCAATATGTTTCTTTATTGATATGAACTGGTAGCAATATTGATAGGCAGTTCTGTTATCTAATTATCATCAAGCACTTAAAATGCCACCATTATTTTGAGCTAACAATCCTGTATCATGATTAGGATTGGCTATGAGTGACAGAAACCCAAAATAACATAGTTTAATAGCTTAAATCCAACTGAAGTTCATTTTTCTTTCATATAAGTGGAGTCCTAAACAATTTTGAGCTGGTAGGGAGGCTATTATCAGGGACCAGCGCTCTGCCTACCTTGTTGTTTGACTGTCCTTAAAACATGGCTACCACATTATGGTTCAAGATGGTTGCTTGAGCTTCAGTCTTCAGTCATCCACTTCCCAGTCAGGAGACGAATTGAAGGTATTTACTCTTCTCTTTATAATGACACTTAAACTTGTATTCCATTGACCAAAGTTTAGTCAAAAGTTCACCTAACTGCAAATGAGGCTGAAAAATGTAGTCTTTATTTCAGGTATCCATGTGCCTCACTATAACTTGTAGGTTTTATTAGTAAAGAGGAAGGAGAGAATACATATCAATGTGCAGTCACTCAACATTTCTCTCAATGATACTGTGGTGGTCCCATAAGATTATAATAGAGCTAAAAAATTCCTATCACCTAGTGACATTGTAACATTGTAGCATATCACATGACTAGTGTTTGTGGTGATGCTAATGTAAACAAGTCTACTGCACTGCCAGATGTATGAAAGTATAGCACATACAATTATGCACAGTACATAACGTAGTAATGGTAATAAATGACTATGTTACTGGGTTCTGTATTTACTATACTTTTATCATTATTTTACAGTTCTTTATACTTATATGTAACAAAAAGTTAACTGTAAAACAGCGTCAGGCAGGTCCTTCAGGAGGCATTCCAGAAGAAGGCATTGTTATCATAGGAGATGACAGCTCCATGTGTGTTATTGCCCCTGAAGACCTTCCAGTGGGACAAGATGTGGAGATGGGAGACAGTGATATTGATGATCCTGGCCCTGTGTAGGCCTAGGCTAATGTGTGTGTTTGTGTCTTAGTTTTTAACAAAAAAACTTAAAAAGTAAAAAAAAAAAATTAAAAAATCAATAAAAGCTTATAGAATACGGACATAAAGAAAGAAAACATTTTTGTACAGCTGTACAATGTGTTTGTGTTTTAAGCTAAGTGTTATTACAAAAAAGTCAGAAAGTTTTAAAAAATAAAAAGTTTATCACGTTACAGTAAGCTAAGGTTAATTTATTATTGAAGAAAGCAACTTCCAGTCCTGCAAGCTCCATTCACTATAAGTGCCCTCTACAAGTGTATCGTTTTTTATCTGTTATACCATATTTTTACTGTACTTTTTTTATGTTTAGATATGTTTAAATACATGAATACTTACCGTTGCATTACCATTGCCTACAGTATTCAGTACAATAATACGCTGTATGGGTTTGTAGCCTAGGAGTCATAGGCTATACCATATAGCCTAGGTGTGTAGTAGGCCATACCATCTAGGTTTGTGTAAGTGTACTCTACGATGTTTGCACAGTGACAAAACTGGCTTTTGACACCCAAAGTCCTACCCACTTATTGCATCCACATCAAAGTCCTGGGGATCATATCTGGAGATGTTGCTTAATGGCTCAGGCACTTAAAACTAAAAGAACAAGTCATCCACCTCCGTGTCCTTAAAACTCCATGGCTACATGATTTGAAGTAGAAGCCCAGAGGGAATATGATGGTTATTAGTCACCTTATCCAAGCTAGTTACAAGGGAGACCGGGAAACGTAGATTTTATCTGAGAAGCTCTGTACCCAGATATTAATAAAAATAGTGGGTTATATTACTAAGGAAGAATTGGAGAACAAATATTGTGGCAACACTATTAGTAATCCCTGCCACAAACTCCCAATCATTAATTGAAATTTGCATAGGCATATCTAAGAGTTCTATATGTCAGGAAATTAAAATATGCTATTCAATAATTCTACATCTTTAATTTTTCAGAGAATCCACTCCGTGAGTTCACCAGAAAGCTGTATTACTTAAAGTATCTCATGGATGCATTATCATAATTATTTCTATCTCATATCCTAGGTCACTAATGAACTCTGCTTTGAAATTATTGGAGGTAAGAAGTCATTGAGGGGTGCTTTATGGAACAGAATATGTGTTCATTCGGGGGCCCAGAACAGTTTTCTATGGAAAAATCTTAGCTCTCCTTTGGCTTCTTCCATGCCAAGATGGGTTACTATACAGATTAAATATCAAACTCAACCCTCCACTAGGTTAGTGGTTAAGCATATGAATCTACTTTTAATCAGCAACATGAAAAACTCCTGTACTCAATGAATGTATGATGGTGTTTTCATGCCAACTCCCTTCTTGTAAGGTAAACTATCAATTCATGGCCCATATATGAGCTAATCAGGACTCTTGGTTCTAAGTAACAGAAACTCAACTCAAACTAGCTCAAGCAACAAAAGCTTTTTCCTATTGGCTTATATAATTGGACAGGCCAAGAATGGCTAGTTTTATGTGTTCAGCTATTTTATCTACTTGGTTGTTCAGTGCCTCTTCCATGGTATCTGTTCTTTGATGGACATCAACCTATGATACAAAAATATTCAATCTCTGTACGCATTCCCATAGGTCCATCCACATGCCTCCATCCCAGATTTCCTTACCCCCAAATATTCCAATTTTTTCCTTTCTAGGTTCCTTACCAGCTGGTCAGGCTATTCTCCACTGCCCATGACTCCATATATATTCTCACATTGTGCCTCTTTGCCACTACATAAAGTATAGGGCAGATGCATTGCTTGGAGTTCCATCTATTGGGATAATTTCCCTTCACCGCTGTTTTTAAATGCCACCCCTAAGTAGGGCTATGAAGCAACCACTGTTCATTTTCAGCTTACGTCTATATACTGAGCTGGCCCGCATGTAAACTATACTCAGACACTTTCCCCCTCCTTCAGGTGGTCAGTTGTATAGACCCACATATAGCCACAGGTGTGAGCTGAGGAAGGGGTGCTGGTGCAACCATGATAGCTAATATGGGGTCTGACTTACTTGTTTAGAGAACTTACTCATGCCCTTTGAGCCTGGTTGGGCTTGATTTTTGATGTGCCATTTCCAGATTATGGTGAATGGCTGCTGAGCCCACCCAACTTTATAACTTCTGGATCTGACAGAACCTAGCTCATGATAGTCAATTCTTGACACATGGTTACTTGGTGACACACAGTTACTTGGTGCCCCATGGTCAACCATTCCAACTCTATCAATGCCTAGTAGTCTATTCCAGAATGACATAGAGTCCTGTTATAATTCTCCTACTGGGACTTGGCATAAACTCCACATACATCTTTTCCCACCACTGACACTCCAGATACTATCCAGTCTACTGCATCAGTAGATTTGATTGCACTGCAGCTTGGAGGTGCTGCAGAGCCCTTTCCTGCTCTAGAACCATGCAAAGTTGGCAGCCTTTCGTGTCACCCAGTACATGCCTAGAATGCTATTCCTAGGTATGGAAGGTATTGCCTCCAGAACCCAAAGAGGTCACCAGGTATTGTAATTCCTTCTTTGTGGGAGAGCTAAAAGATTCAACAGTAAGTTTTACTTGACAGAAAATGTCTCAGCATGCCCCAACCACTGGACCCTTAAAAATTTTACTGAAGGGCTGGGTACAGTGGCTCACATCTGTAATCCTAGCACTCTGGGAGGCCAAGGCTGGAGGATTGCTCTAGGTCAGGAGTTTGACACCAGCCTGAGCAAAAGCGAGATCCCTTCTCTACTAAAAATAGAAAAATTTAGCTGGGTGTCGTGGTGTGTGCCTGTAGTCCCAGCTACTCGGGAGGCTGAGGCAGGAGGATCGCTTGAGCCCAGGAGTTTGAGGTTGCTGTGAGCTAGGCTGATGCCATGGCACTCTAGCCTGGGTGACAGAGCAAGACTCTGTCTCAAAAAAAAAAAAATGAGCCCATTGGTACTCCCCCAGCTCTTGTCAGTGCATGTTCCACAGGTCTTGCAGCTCCTTTGGGGCATGGTCCCTCTCCTCCCTTATCAGACCCAGCACTTTCCCAGCTGAGTGATGCTGCCATATAATCCTAGTTATTGGCCTGGCAACCAGGAGATAAAGTGGAGACAGATGGTGAAGGCAGCCCCTACTGCCTTAGGAGGAAGAAGACTCTGCAGTATCTTTCTACACTAAAGGGTAGGACGGAGCATGCTGGCATGCTAGCTTGTAACAGGGAGGGGAAGGCCACCTCTGAAGCTTCTCAGGGTTCAAAGGATGCTGGAGAGCCAAAATCTTAAAGAGCATCCTCCCACATGTCCCCATCCTGTGCATCAGAGACGGAGGTTGCCCCAAACAGGGCTCTGACTTTCGTTTAATAAACTGCTTCGGCTGAGCCCACAATCATCTTTGAAGGTCAATGAATACAACTATTAAATCTTGAGTTTTGTCCTCAGCTTTTTCAGCTATCCCACTGCTGGAGAAAAGGGCCTCTTTGTAAACTACCAAACTCCTGCCCTTCACGCCCGTTTTTTCAATTGTAAAGTGCCTTCAGTGTTTCATTATCTCTCTGTAGGGTGTCACTGAAACTTAATAGCAACCAGGCAATTCCATTGTTTATATACATTGGGACCACACACCTCCACCCCCACCTCCCACCACCATGGACTTTTCAATTCCTTGCACCAGCCAGAGCACTCCCCTCCATCAGAACCTTCTCCCAAATCACCACCAGTGGAAGTTTTAGCAATTAGACTGCAACATTAGGCCAGGGACCATCATACTACCCAGGATGGAGCTCTTGTTGCTGGTCAGGTGGCGAGTGACTCAGTCACCGTTCTGCATCTTTTCTCCTGCTTTTTCTGACCACTTCACAGAGTCCGTTCAGGTCTCTGGGAGCAAATGAAGAGAGTGCGAAGAGAGGAGTGCAAAAAGTTTACTGAGGAGTTTAACGCTTGGGAAAAATGAAGAGGTAGTGATACGGAAAACCCCCATCGATTACTTGGTGCATCAGCCACCTGAGATCCCCACCCCTCGCGGAAGACCCACATCAGCATAATACTAACCTATTACCTGACACGTCAACTAACCTATTACCTGGTGCATCAGCAAAACACTAAACCTATTACCTGGCGCCTCAACATAATACTAACCTATTTATTACCTGACGCATCAACTAACCTATCACCTGAGGCTCCACCCCTCGGACCACCTCAACTTAATAAAAGTGGAAAAAATCGGGTAGACGGAGCTCAGAATTTGGTGGTGAGATCCCTCTGAGCCCACTGGTGAATAAACTTTGATTCTCTGACTCTCTGTGTGCCGCTCGGTTTGTCCTCGGAACCACCCGCTGTAACACTTGCTGTAACAGAAGGAAGCAGAATGCACAGAGAAAGCTTCAAATGGTGGTGCAGATCTGACACCTATGAAAAAACTGGGAGAGGAAGGAAAATCAGGCAGAGAGCCTCAGACTGCAATGCAGATCTGACAGTCTCAGCCAACCCAGGGGGAGCTCTGAACAAAGATTGCCATCTATGTTCAGCAGAAATAGCACCATCATTGTAGCCGCATTATGCTTGTCACGGAAGAGCAGGGCCTCACTATCATGTGCTGAGGCAGATCCTAAAGGCACTGCAGTTGGAGGCTGTCAGCTGACTGCACTCCTTGAGGCTGATGCACAAGTTCTTTCCTGAAGGAAGACACCAGTGGCACACTGCTCCTTGTTTGTCAGAGTAGACAATAACAACAGATGTCCACCTCATTTTCATCAGTAATGTGAATACCTTCTATACCAAACATATAAGTCATAGAGACTTTTATTCTCACACTTTCTTTTTTTCTTTTTTTAAGAGACAGAGTCTCATTCTGTCACCCAGACTGGAGTGCAATGGTGCAATCAAAGCTCACTGCAACCTTGAACCTTTGGCTCAAATGATCCTCCTGCTTCAGCCTCCCTACTAGGTAGAACTACAGGCATGCACCACTACACCTGGCTAATTTTTTTTATTTTTTGTAGAGATGGGGGTCTCTCTATGTTGCCCAGGCTGGTCTCAAACTCCTGGCCTCAAGCGATCTGCCCACCTCTGCCTCCCAAAGTGCTGGGATTATAGGCGTGAGTCACTGCCTGTGGCCTCATAGTTCCTTTTTAAAGAAAACTGCCCGTCTACAACCTCCACTGAGAGCAAAGTAGATAAAAAGTATAATCACTACCATTTATTAAGCACCTGCTATTTTTAGAGACTAAACAGTGTGCCTGATGTAAATTATCTTTAAGCTTTACACTATTCATTGTCCAAGGGTAACCTTAATCTCTAAGGATAGGCCATCCCACACAATTGGCAGAACTGAATAATACAAAATCTACCACCTTCCGTGACTCAGGTTCAGATTCATTCTCATCTTCTTTCTCCTACTTCTTTATTTTTTGATCTCCAAACTTGTTGATGACTTTGGCTGACACATGTTTCTGGCTTCATCTCTAGGTTTCTTCTCCTTTTGACTCCTCTTTGGGTTTGCTGTTCCCTTTCACGTGGGTTTCTTTCTAGGCTTCCCATCCCCCAGACATGGTGTCCCAGGCTTGGTCCTTTTCCTGACCCATGCCCTAGTACTCTCAGGTTTCTACTCCCAGGCATGGATATAAAAGTTACGCAACCCCATCAACTGTCTACCCAGGGGTTATCCCTACTTAGTCTCCATTAGTTGAGGAGTAAGAGAAAAAAATAAACAGGCAAGGTAGATAGTATTACCCTAATTTTACAGATGAAAAAACTTGAGTCCCAGAGAATTTAGGAAATTTCTCAAAAGCTAGTATATTGTATAGCTATGTGTCCTAGCTACTATTAAAATAATAAAAATTATTTAAAACTTGAGAAATAAGGGGGAAATTTGGGTTGTATGTCCTTCCATTGCCACCCTGCGATGTTGACAGGATCACCCAAACATTATTTAGTTATCTAGAGGGATGTATCTGTAGCAACTTTGCCATTTACTATTAACTAAGGGCTCAGACTCTGCAGTTATTTGTTAATTTTTAATGTCCAGTAGAAAATATAACCCCAAAGTTATAGTTTCACCGCCCCTTGGACATTAACCAGCTTTGGCTCTAACTTAGTAAACTTATTTCAAAGTTCCTTTTCAGTGAACTATAAATATGCCAGTATTCAAAATGCTCTTTGAACCAGATTTACCATCTTACTGATTCCCTCATTTATGAACTGAATAAAATATTTGACATGTGTCCATTCTATATTTGTATGACAGTCATGTTTTTAACTTTTAATAATCACTCTTTGGCACTATAATGCTTAATTTCAAAGTCCTTGGTCTTTCCCTATTGATTACCTTTCAAGATGGGCATGCCAATATATATTGGAACAGGGAAAGAGCTGTGATCCCCTGGGGTTAATTTCTCTGGAATTGAGCGATAAATGCTATAATCTCTCTTCATGTCAAGACTAGGCCTCCATCTTGGGCCATGTTTTGGGGAAGAGTTTTTCTCTTACAAAGACTTCTGGCTAAAGCAACAGCTCAGGTAGATTGACCATGAGATCTGCCTCAAGAATTGTTCCTGGGATTTTTGAAATCTTGAAACAAAGCCTAAGTGATATAAATAGAAGCTTAAATTCTTCTTTGAGGGCTCTTTTGCTTTGGAAAGCCTTTGGGATGAATAAAAGTAAAGCCAAGATCCTCTTCCCGAATGGGTTCTGTATAATGCAAAAAAATTATCTTCGTTGTGGGCAGGGTGACATGCTGAGAGTTTACATTGCTTCAATTCGTGGTAATTATTGTTGCCTGGCAAGATGCTAAAGTCCCTTTTACTCTCTAACTCATAGAAATGCTAGATAAGATATGAAAACAATACTTTTAAATCATAGTCAGGCTGAAAAGCAAATCCCCAGGGGTCAAAGCAATGAGAAGGAATCGAATTCAGGCAGCTTTTGGAGTATTGGGCCTGGATCTGTACGTCATGGGCTAAGCTATTGACAACAAGAATAGCACTGGAATCCAGGCTAAGGGAACAAGTCAAATTAGGAAACTGGACCTAAGCTCTCTAAATAAAGGAAGGCACTAGGAAGGGGCTTCCCTGTCATTTGTCAAAGAGTAAAAGTAGAATGCACACAATCAGGGTGTCCACTCTGAGCCCTTGGTGGAAATAGAGCTACCTGCAAAATTGGAATCTTGAGTGTGATCTCTGCCTGAGGGTGGGTAAAGTTTGTAACACCTTGAGGTATGAATATCCCGTGCTGAGCAACTTACTAAAAACTGACCTTGAATCTCTGAAATTTGCAAGACCAGAGCAGAGGCAAATGTTAAGGCATCTAATTGCAACACTTCGTCAATCCAGGGCACACGGAGGACTCACATGGAAGTTAATTCCTACTGAAGATAAGCTCACAGCAAAAATTAAAAGCACATGAGGACATTCTCTGCTCTGACTGTTAGCATATGTTATTAATCAGAGAATCCATTGCAGGGAACCACAGAGAAATCTAATCATTGTAGGGGGAACCATCTTCTCCCTTTTCCCTTATTCTTCTTGAGCCTATTAAAAAGGAACCTTTGCCCCTTTGCAAGCATTGGGAAGAGTTGTGCCTTAGTTTGAGCACTTCCAGAAGCAGACTCTGAGATAAGGGTTCAAGTACAAATAGTTCCTTCGGGAGGTACAGAAATCACCTGTTTGTGGGAGTGGGGATGGGGAGAGCGACGCAGGGAAAACCAGGCAGATAAGATGTGTTATTAAGCCAACTACTATGATGAGCACGTGGAGCTTAACTCCATGGGACAACTCTGGAGGAAAAGTGTAAAATACACAGCTCAGAATTATCTCACCCAAGGGGTGAAGGGTGTGGGGTATTTATAATGAGATAATTTATAATGGGGGATAATAATTATAATAAGAGTTTCTGGCTGATGGCTGCTCTCAGAGAGTTGATTCCCTGGCACTTCTGGTCTGCTACACCAAGCAGAGTAGTCCTAGTAGAAATAAGAAGGCCGTTAGATGTGGAGATGCAAGTACTGGCCAGTGGAATTCACAGAGAACACACTGAAATGACGAAGGTCAAAGGGCCATCATGGATAGGGCACTGAGAGTGTCTGCTACAAGCAACTTTTGGCTGTATCTCTGCCGTTTCATTCTCTTTGCCTAGGTGGGAGTGGAGAGAGTACACACAGAGAACAGAGCTCCTTCTCAGGAACACATCTATAGGTTTCTTTTTCCCCTCTGAGTCTCCTCTCTGCTAGACCTGAGAAAACTTTATACAGCTTTAGGCAGCTGTGATTGATCTGGTCTTCTTCCAGATCTTTCTGTGTCTAACTGAAGTCTTCAGGGCCTTGGCTTTTGATACCCAAACCACTCAGGCTCTTGCAACCCAAACCCCTTTTCTCTCATAAATATCAGCTCTGAAAAGGGCTTCAAAAGCCTATTGTAGCACAAAAGTAAATGATTCTCTTTTCTCTCCTTCTGCTCATTTTAATAAGGGAAGGGCTATGGGGGTGAAAAGTGATTACCCATAGTGAAAACCACATTGATTTACATTGCAAAATACTATTCTGCTACATTACATACACAAGAAATATGGCATTGCTTTGATTTCTATAAGTTGCCTTAAATTTTGTTTTGAGTCTCCATTCCCATTGAGATCCCAATGATCTCAATCATTGAAACAGCTCCCCTCTCATTATTACATCAGAATCCAGAAGTCTTATAGAAAAGGGGAAAAGGGCCTTATGTGGTAAGGAATTTAGTCTTGCCCAAAGAGTAGTCTGGCCTTTGTCCTGAGTCCTGGAAGTAACCTTTAAATTCTTGGAATTTCTGGAGTAATGTAAGTATCTTTGTTATTCATGGTCAATCATACCCCATAGTTTATGCTAAGGAGAGACTCAGGGTGAGGCAAGCCACACTAGATAGTCTTTTGGTGGGGGCTGGACACACCAGAAAGACCAACCATGTGACAGGTGGGAGTGGAGATTAAATTCAACTACAATCCAAGCATGCCTACAAAATGAAGCCCTAATAAAAACTCTGGATACCAAAGCTTGGGTGAGTATCTTGGGTTGATAATTCACACAAAATATTGTTGGCAATACCCTGTGCATACTGTTACACATGGATTTCCTATAATATGTCCCGAGGACAATGGAAGCTTCATATTTGGAACCCTTTGGATCCTTCCCACACTCTGCCCTATGCATCTTTGGCTGATTTTAATGTATCTTTTTCTTATAACAAATGTAACTGTGAGTATAATAGGTTTCAATGAGTTCTGAGTCTTTTGATGAATTATTGAACTCAAGGGTGGTTTTGGGAAACCCCTGAAGTTGGTGTCAGAAGTTTTGGACAGACTTGGCAGTCTGAAAAACTGTGCCCTTAGCCTCACGGGTTGGCTAACTGCGTGTAGCATCTAACATGCCATTTGTCATAGCTTATTGGTCTGTTGTCAAAGACTGAGTTTGTCAGATGTACAGCAATTCCTTGCTTTGGTGCTCTTCATGGGTCACAGAATTGACAGAAATGAGAACCCTCATGGTGCAGGTGTAGCCTCCCTATGTCCACCTCACACTGGCCATCTGTGAGTGTTGTTGCCTCCCTAAGATTCTGTCAAATACCTATCCCTTTTCTTTCTTTACCATCAAATATATTCCTGGTTGCACTGTTCATAATAGCACCCAAAATGGAAATAATCCAAATGTTCATCAAAATTTACTGGATAACTAAATTGTGGTTGCTGTGGTTTGAATGTCCCCTCCAAAACTCATAGTGAAATTTAATCACCATTGTAATAGGGGTGGGACCATTAAGGGGTGATTAGATCGTGAGGGCAGAGCCCTCATGAATAAATTAGTGCCTTTATCATGGGAGTGGGTTAGTTATCAGGAGATTGGGATTGTTATAAAATTAAGTTCAGCCCAATTTCCTCTCTGTCTCGCATGCTTGCTTGACCTTCTGCCATGTTATGACACAGCAAGAAGGGCCTCACCAGAAGTGGCCCCTTGATCTCAGACTTCCAGCCGCTGGAACTTATAAAGGACTTACTTTCTTTACAAATTACCCTGTCTGTAGTATTCTGTTGTAGCAGGAGAAAAGGACTAAGATGGTGATATAGTCATATAATGGGATATTACACAGCAACAAGAATGAACAGACTAAATGACATACTGCGACATGGATGAATCTCCCAAAATGATGCTGGATGAAAGAAACTAGAAATGAGAGTACAAACTGCATGGTTCCAATTAAATACATTTTAAAATACTCAAAAGTATTTTAAGTAAGGATAATTATTATTTGAGGGGGTAGTGACTGAGTGGATATACAAGGGAGCTTTGGGGATTCTGAAAATATTCTTTCTTGATGTGGATACTGCTTAAATATGTGTGTTTACTTGGTGAAAATTTGTAGAGCTGCACACTTATGATTTGTACAATTTTATATGTATGTTATGTTTCAGTTGAACATTTACATAAACGCAGTATCCCTCTCTCCTTTTGCCCTTAGGGGTACCTCTCGTCAATGAACTCAGGGTTAGGAAAAAGTCCAAGATAAGAGGTATTTTGTACGTGACTTCTGCCTACGGTGCCCAGCTTGTCCTGGCTTGCCTAGGACTTTCATGGTTTTAGTACTGAAAGTCTCATGTGCCAGGAACTGTCCCCCACCCCACCCCTAGGTCCTGGGCAAACTGGAATAGTTGGTTACCCTATTTCTGCCTACAAATAAGATATTAATATAAACCCTCCCCCGGGTAGATGCACAAAAAGGATTGACTAACTTTCTGGAATGAAGGAGGAAAAAGCAGGAAGGAAGAACACACATTATGATCTCAATACATTATCCTGCCACAATATTATAGTTTACTCATCATCACAGTTAACAAAAGCTCTCTCTGTTTGGGAAATCAAAGACACACTGTAACACTTTGAAAAGTCAGAATCCACATTAACCTAAAAGCTCAAGTCACACACACTGCTCAAGCGCACACACAACCATCTAAACCTAGATCCAGAGGGAGATACCCATTTGGAAAGTTTACTTTTAAAAAGGTCAAGTTATTCACCCTGAAGTTCCTGTAGACAAGTAATTTTAGAGATAGAGGCCCCTTGAGATCTAAAGGAAATGCTATTATAATACAAATAAACCTTCATGCAACCCAGCTGTGACATTTGATACTAGAGAGAATATGACTGAAAATACAGAGCACCACTCCGGCTTTTCTCAAATGAAAAGGGAATTGTCAGAGACAACTATAACTTGCAAGGACAAAAACCAAAACATGTGAATTTCCATTTATAGTTCAAAGGATAAAGATGCTGTGGGTAGGTGGTAGCGGTGGACTGCAGAGTAGCTACCAAATAGAAATACTGAGGTCCATCTTGGCCACAAACACTTCCAAAATGGAAAGCCAAAAAAGAGAAGGAAAAAGAGGACCCACTTTAAATTAACTTCTTAGTCAATAAGTCTCTTAAACAAAGTGTTGTTCCTTTAAAATCTTCTATTACACAGTGATTAAATGGGCTCCCACATAGCTCTGATTAAAAACATTTTGTGAGGCCCATTTCTCCAGTTCTAGTTCTATAGCACTTAATGTTCCTCCAAAATTGCTTTGGGAAAAGGAATCTCATGTCAGGGAAATGAATTCAAAAGTGCTTCCCTACAAGGGCTGAGGGAAATTCATACTTTCAATCCACAACTTGGAAAATAGTAGGCTTTAGATTGCTTTTGGAAGTCCACAAAATAAATTCAAGAAGCTTGATGTTGAGTGAGGTAATCTTTAGACAGTTCACACACACATTTAGTCTTTAAAATGATCATTACCAATATTTTTCAGCAGAATGTACTTGTTATCCAAGGGAATTATTTGAATAGCATGTTTTGTAAGCATTAGTTTTAATAAAATATTTCCTTTTCAGAGTGATACTTTAATTTTTTGCCTTCAGAACTTTTGGACACCGTATGTATTTAAACTACAAGCATGCATAGCTTAGTATTCAGCCACAGAGTGAAAGGGACTTCTATACAGTTTCTGGATCTTTTCTATCTTGTCCTGTCCCCTTCAGTACTTTGCCCAGTATACATATTTCCCTCCAGTGGGCAATCTTTCTGGACTCATGGACAGTGATGTGTGCTGGGACTGCTTGCTTGGCCTTGTGTTCTGTTGGGAACAGACCCTCACAGCCTCTTTCACACATGGCTTTGTTATTCTTTCTTCCAAATGGATCCTTTAACATAAGCCATAGCTTAACACAATTTTAGAGAACACCACTCACACATGTGATCCAGGATATGTCACTCAATCAAAGTTGTGTGATGTCTAGACTCTGTGTGACACTTCATTCCTTATTTTTGTTCACCTGAAATAAATACTGGTCACTTGTTCATATTCCCCCTAAAGCTGTGGTCTCCATGTTTTGTTTATTGTTTGCCCTATGAGTGAGAAGATTTTTTATTATACTCTTCAATATATATGCATACCTTTATTTGTTATATATGTGCATATACTTACACATATACAATATATACATACACATACAAAAGAACTTTTAAAAGTACAAAATATACACTAGATATAACTTGTAATAATTTTTGAGAACATCAGATAGGATGAAAAAGCAAGACATAAATATCCTGCTTATAAGAAACCCACTTTTTTTTTTTTTGAGACAGAGTCTCACTCTGTTGCCAGGGCTACAGTGCTGTGGCATCAGCCTAGCTCACAGCAACCTCACGCTCCTGGGCTCAAGCGATCCTCCTGCCTCAGCCTCCCGAGTAGCTGGGACTGCAGGCATGCCCCACCATGCCCAGCTAATTTTTTCTATTTTTAGTTGTCTGGTTAATTTCTTTTTTATGTTTAGTAGAGATGGGGTCTCACTCTTGCTCAGGCTGGTCTTGAACTCCTCACCTCAAGTGATCCTCCCACTGGAGCCTCCCAGAGTGCTAGAATTACAGGTGTGAGCCACCGTGTCTGGCTCCACTTTGAATTTAAAGCTGCAAATAGATTAAAAATAAAAGTATGGAAAAACACATAACATGCCAACACTAGTCAAAATAAAGCTAGAGTGACTATATCAACATCAAAGTAGATTTCAGAGCAAAGAATAATGTCAGGTATACAGAGGGTCATTTCATAATGATAAAGGAGTCAATTCATGAAGAGTATATAGCAATCATAAATGTTTATAAACTTAACAATAGAGCTTCAAAATACATGAAGCAAAGACTGAGAGAACTGAAAGCTGAAATAGATAATTCCACAATTGCAGATGGAGATTTAAACATCCCTTTCTCAATAATCAATAGAACAAGTAAACAGAAAATCATCAAGTGTATAGGAAACTTGAACAACACCATCGACTAACATGGCCTGATTAACATTTATAAACATTCTATCCACCAGGAGCAGAATACACATTATTCTCAAGTACACATGGAATATTTACCAATATAGACCATATTTGGGGCCATAAAGCACATCTTAATAAATTTAAAAGGATTCAGATTCTGAAAAGTGTATTCTATAACCACAATGGAATTAAATTAGAAAACAATAACAAAAAGACCTCTAGAAAATCCCTAAATAACACAACTCTAATATATGGATCAAAGAAGATATGAAAGGAGAAATCAGAAAATTTTTTAACTGCATAAAAATGAAAATATGACAAGTTAAAATTTGTAGGATGCACCTACAGCAGTGCCCAGAAGAAATGCCACAGCACTGAATACCTATATTATTAATAGAAAAAAAGAAAGGTCTCAAATCAATGACCTCAAGATGAAAGGGAGATATGCTGCAGAAGGGGATGGGGGGAGAGAGAGAACCAGAGAGCAGCTGAATGCCAGTGGAGCAAAAGCATGACTTCTTTATCCAACATGACCTATACTGAAAAAGACCTTCAGGTCTTGGCTCTACCGATCATCAGCTATGCGACTTTGGTAAGGTTACTCACCTCTCTGATGCTCAATTTCTCCATTTGTAAATTGGAAATAATAACAGAAACCACATCTCAAATTTGTTGTAAGATCAAGAGACTATCTATATGAACACTTGAAAAGTCTTATTTCAATACTAAGGTTGCTGTCATCTCTCAGCAGAGACACATGTCTGAGACACTATCACATGATTGTGTTCTCACAGTTTGTATCCCTCCTTCTCTCTCCTGGTATGAATAATTAGAGACATTAAACTGAGGTTAAATGCCTTTTCACCTGGTAGGAATGCTTTCATGAATGTTAATACTCTAAATTATATAATCCCACCATCCTTCTCCTTGTTAGACTGGAAAAGACCCAGCTCTCTTTTGACTGCTTTAGTTAAATATTTTCCAGTGTATTTTAGGATTATTAAAAGGAAAAGTTCATTAATTCATCAACTCAATATATATTTATTGAGTGTCCACCAAGTACTATTCTAGGCACCAGATATATAGCAGTGAACAAAATAGACAAAAGTCCCTTATATTTCATACTGATGTAAATAATGATAATGATATAAACTTCTCAAAGTTTGTTGGCTTTGTTCCAGAACTTCTTAGAATGGTCATTGCTTACAACCGTAGATAAAATTGATATTTAATTTGTATTTTGACAATGCAAACTAAAGAAGATATCTCTGGTGGCAGAGATGAAAGAAGCTGGAGTACATTTATCAGATGAAATGAACATCAAGAAAATGAGATGTAATAATGAATATGAACATGCTGAGAAGAGAAAGGAAAATCTCTTTGTGACAATTCATTAATTTTTCATTCTCTATAAAGAATTATTTTACAATGTAAGAAGGAAAGAAACATCATGGGGTATTTAGAATGTGTTACAAGCTCCAAATCCACATTTAATATATCTAAAAGAAATAAGGGCCGGGTGTGATGGCTCACGCCTGTAATCCTAGCACTCTGGGAGGCTGAGGCGGGAGGATCGTTTGAGCTCAGGAGTTTGAGACCAGCCTGAGCAAGAGCGAGGCCCCGTCTCTACTAAAAATAGAAAGAAATTAGCTGGACAACTAAAAATATATAGAAAAAATTAGCTGGGCATGGTGGCGCATGCCTGTAGTCCCAGCTACTCGGGAGGCTGAGGCAGGAGGATCGCTTGAGCCCAGGAGTTTGAGGTTGCAGTGAGTTAGGCTGACACCACGGCACTCTAGCCCAGGCAACAGAGTGAGACTCTGTCTCAAAAAAAAAAAAAGTGAATTGGGTTCTTCCCTAGGAGGTTTCAGATGGAGTCTTTTTGGGGGGGTGACTTTGTGTAAATGGGAAAGGACGGGTAGCTCCTTTTTCCTTTAAGAATAAAAGCCACACACACTTAAAGCTGTACAAGCTTGTTAAACGGTTGGAATCCCTTGTTTTCTAGAGAGTATCTTCACTGTAAGTAAATAGGAGATCATCGCCACTTTGTGTGTTTTGCAGAATCGAGGACATCCCGCCCCCCACGAGGAAGCTCACCCCAGAACTGACTCCTTTCGTGCTCTTCACGGGGTTTGAGCCCGTGCAGGTGCAGCAGTATATCAAGGTGAAGCTTCGTGCTGCTGTGCGCGAGGGCTCCGAGCAGCGTCCCTTCCTGTCTGTGTCCGCTGCAGGCCGCAGTCCACAAACCGACACGCAGTCAGCGGTGCCTCGGCACTGCCTGCTGGTGACGCCCAGTCACGCAGCGTCTGATGGCCTCCTGCCCTGCCGTGCGCTGCCCTGGCGCACTTGGCCACCCGCGCGCTCGTCGGGGCAGGCCGGGGGCCGTGTCCGCAGTCTTGCGGCCGCTGCGAGCTGCGTGCGCGTCGCCCTGGCGTGCAAGAGGACTGCGCCTCTTCACGTTCTCCGTCGAAACGCAGTCTGCCCGGGATGGGCTTTCCTGGGGAGTGAGGCCAGAGGGGTTTCTGTGCGTGCTAGATGATAAATGGAGGCAGATTTTAAATGTTCCTTAGGAAACGACGGCCCAGCAGCCGAGGGGGTTTTGTTTTGATATTTTTTTTTTGGTGGAGGGAGGGTGGTTAAGAGTGTAAGTTGCCCTGTATCCCGGTGGATTCATACATTTTATTCCTTATTTTTCTAAGAAAAAGAAGCGATTGTAAATGCTACTATTACAGAGTTAGTGCAATTTTATTTTTCTACCTTTAAAATACGAGGTTTGTTAATAAGAGGTCATTTTTTTCATATGTCTCAGTCCGTTTTTACGCCATCGTTTTTTAAAATGGAGATGAGTATGTCCACGCACCTCCCTGAGCCCGGCGTCGGCCGAGACAGTCGGGCGAGTTTCTCTCTGGGGAGTGGCCGCGTGGCTCTCGCGTCCTCTTGCTTGTTCGTGGAGCTGTGTCATTGGCATCTGGAGAATTCACGTCTGATCTTTATTTGGGTGGGAATGACTGTAGAAGTGGCAATGCTGAATCTGGTTTTTGTTTTCCCCTGTAGTTCTGTATTCTGTAGTGCTTGTCCTGCCGTTTTCTGGCTGAGAATTGCGTTCACATGCGTGTTTTGTCTGTGTTGTGCTCTGCTGACGTGGCTCCACGGAAGCTTAGCTTTTCGTTTCTGACTGTTTGCGACCTGCAGAAGCTCTACATTCTCGGTGGGGAGGTGGCCGAGTCTGCGCAGAAGTGCACGCACCTCATTGCCAGCAAGGTGACGCGCACGGTGAAGTTCCTGACGGCGATTTCCGTGGTGAAGCACATTGTCACGCCGGAGTGGCTGGAGGAATGCTTCAAGTGCCAGAAATTCATCGGTGAGTGGCAGCTTCAGTGCCTCTGTTTCAGTGTCAGATAAACGTTCGTTTTTTTAAAATTTATCTCCATTTTCATCCCAACAAACATCTATATAAAGGATGGTGGGTTTTTTCTTACATTAATGTACCTGGATGGCTTTAGAACCTTGCTAAGTATAGAATGATTATAAATTGTAAATGATTTTTTCTCCGTGGAAGCCGTAATAGCCAAGACAAATGGGCACCCTCGCTGTCCTGCGTAGCAGTGGTTTCACCCTCTGCCTGTAGGGTTGGCGTCCCCTGTTTGTCGTCGAGGCCAGCCTCCTCTTTCCTTCCCCAGCTGTGTTCTTGGTCCTCACCTGCCCCCTTGTCTGGAGGGAGCAAGTGCGGAGGCGCGGGCCCCCGTGCCGAGCTTCGCCATGTTCTCGGTTCTGTGTCTCACTTGTCTTTGTGCCCTAACCACACTGGCACTGAAACCGACTCCCTGGCTACCGTGCTGTGTCGTGATAGCACTTATTACCCACCTGATGTAAGGCATCTGCGTATTTCTGTTTCCGTGCCAGTGGATTGCCCTGTATGACCACGTGCTCACCTTGCTCTTTGCCGCGTACGCAGAACGCTTAGCTCCCAAGCCTGAGAGCAAGGGGTGTGGCCCCGGGGCAAGCGAGGCCTGCAGGGGCACGACTGGTCCCCGCTGGCACCAGCTCCTCTGGCTACACTAGCCCTACTTATCCCTTAATGGGTGTAAGTTGTCACTAGATCAGTCTTGTTAAATTAGAATATTTTAGAACCATGCTGTTTTCCTGGCCGCTAGTGTGTAAACATGATTCATCTTTATGTAAATAAATAAATAAAAGGCATATATATTTCAAAGTTCACGTAGTCTAATTTTACATATGAGAAGTTAAGATTTAGAGAAGTAAAGATACTTAAGATTGCTATTTACAGCAAAGCTAGAACCAAACTTAGAATTTCATGATTCTGTATCTAAGGCAGTAAAACATAGGAAAGAATCAATCATTAATGCAGAGGAAAAGACGAAGCCTCCGGCTGCAGCGTTCAGGCAGCTGCATTCGCAGTGGTCGGGTTCTGTGCAGCTGCCGCAGCATGGAGGCAGCAAGCGCTGAGTCGCGGCTCCCAGGAGACGTGGGCTCGGGTCCTCGGAGCCCCCCTCACTGCGTTCTTTCTCGTCAGTCCATCGTGCGTGCCCTTGTGTGACGAGCGCTCTTCCTTAAAGACGCCTTGTCGAGCGTGTGTTGTTCATTCATTGACGTTGAACTCACGGCCGCCGACACCGTCACTCAGCCTGAACTCCGAGCGCAGCCTTGCTGACAGCGTTTTCCCCGCAAGGCCCAGCGCGGCCTCCCTGCGCTTGGGAACACTGGGCAGCAACGCAGCACTGCGCTGGGGGCCAGTAACGGTGAGATCACCCCCCAAAAGTCACACAGATTTGAAAAAGGCGTACTAAATGGACCACCAAAGAGGATGCTTCTTCCTTGTATGAGCGGGAGCGAGAAGGCAGGCTGGGCCGTGCACACGGTGACCCAGGTTTCTCCCCACTCTGCTCATGTCCACAGGTGACCACGAAAGTGCCACAGGTACTGATTCAGGATCACAAGTAAATTTTAGAGAGTAGCCAAATTCACAAGAATAGAATCTGTGAGTAATGAGGATCAAGTATAGTAAGTGGTTATTTAGAAATGTTTTTTCAACTGAAGTTTTAGAAACTTTTTTCTTAAGTGTCTCCTTTCTCCACGGAGATCGGATCCGCTGTCCTCGTCATCTCTTGCATCAAAGTGCCGCTGCCGTCCGGGATGCGGTGATCTCGTCACCCCGAGCGCGTTTGCTCCTCGTAGAGCATCTTAACCGCGTCTTCGTAGTTTGGGGGTTTATCTTCTGTTATGGTTGTTGTGTTCATCCAGGCATAGTTTCTCTCTCTCCAAATCTTTTCCAATTCTGGATCATTCTAGACCAGCGTCTGACTTCCAGTAGAGCACCCCAGGCCGGTGCAGCTGCTCCGGGCCCCCGAGGAGGCTGGGCTCGGGGTTGTGGGGCTGCCCGGGTGGTCCGGCGCTCGCCCAGGTGCAGCCCTGCACTGTGGCGGTGGGGCGGGGCGGGGCCGGGACCGGCTGCCGCAGTCCCACCTGAGGCCTGCCAGTGCTCGGGAGTCGGGCAAAGCGTGTTCATTTCTTAATTCATCATTTTTTATTTCTCTAGTTTTTAGACATTCTTATCTTCTTTCACCTAAAAAAGTATAGCAGCCTTATTTATCTGCTGGTTGACTGGTGCATCAGTTTGGTATTTCTAGCAGTGGGTAAACAGATTCCAGCATTTCTGTAGTAATCTAGTTGCTCTTGCCCAGGGGTCAGCAAACTGTGGCCTGTGATCTAAGAATGATTTTTACATTTTTAACACATTGTTTAAAAAAGAGAAAAAGAATACACGGCAGGAGTAGGACATGGCCTGCAGATCCCAAGTGTGTGTCGTCTAGTCCGCTGCAGCTTGCCGGCCCTGGGTCCGGACTCTGCCTTCTCTGCCTGTCCGCTCTGACGTGTGCGTCACCAGGGCAGCGCTGCCTGTGTTAGGCTACTTGGTGGTGTGGAGTGGAGGAGACGTGCTTCTCTAAACATGAGACATACTTATGGGAAGATTAAAATATTTTGTGATCTTTAACTTTTAGCATACTTGACTATGAAGACTCTGAAAATCAGTCAATTTAAAAATTTTCACAAGTCTTCAAAAACTGGTAAAACTATCTTTTGTAAATTGTGGTACACTTTTATATACTTAAAAGGAATGTATTTTTGGTAAATCTATAAAGTTTTATTGATTATCAGCTAACTGACTCTACTGTCCCTCAAGCCATTGAGGAATGGGTCATTACAGGTGCACTTGGACATGATCATTTAGAGCTTGAGTTCTTAACCTGGGATCTGAGGGCGGGGGGTGTGTGAGCTGCCCACATGGCGTGTGAGACTGTAGCTGAGGGGTAAGGAGAGGGGTGCACCTATGGAAGGGGGGCCAGAGCTTTCAGTGAATTTTTTTCAGAAGAGTTTATGGCCCCAAAAGGTTAATTACCACTGATCTAGGAGAAAGAATACCTGCTGGTCTTTTTTTTTTTTTTTTGGTCTGGGTGTGGCTGTTTTCACGGGCAGTGAATGACATACAGTGGTGAGATTTAAACATGCACAGGCTGTACAGGTAAATGTAGCTGTGAGTATACCTACCGGAACGAGAGGCAGAGTTCTCTTAGTGGCTGCACCTGCCATACTCAGAGCCTGTGCTTTCCTGTTTTCCAGACGAGCAGAACTACATCCTCCGAGATGCCGAGGCCGAGGTGCTTTTCTCTTTCAGTTTGGAAGAGTCCTTAAAACGGGCACATGTCTCTCCACTCTTTAAGGTACACTTTAAAGGAAAAGTCAGATGAGTTCAGGTGGATGTAACACATGATCCAGGTGAAGGGAATTAACAGGTAGTTTGATGGAAAGTGCATTCCAGTGGCGTTGGGCTCAGCCTGCCTGCCTTGCGTGGCCTGCCCTCCTCCTCAGACACGGCCCCTGGGGGTCGTCCCCCAGGAAAGTACAGTGCACCTCCAGAGGGTTCTCTTCACTGTAATTCTTGAAAATTGGCACAAAAATTAAGTAAATAGAGCTGTTAGAAATGAGGTCCTTAAAGAGTATGTCTGTGAATAATTTGATTGGTAAGAGACATGTAAGTTAAGTTTTCTGCTTTTAATAAATCTTTGGAGAACATTGCTTACTTAATACCATTCTCAGTAAGTATGTATTTAGCCAGAGAAGATACTTGGAGAAATGTTAATTGAATGAGTACATAAATAATTCAGAACTAAAGATTTTTAAATATTTGTTAGATAATATACTTAGAACAGTTAGGAAATATTTTTTTTTTGTAGCAAAGAGCTAAGTAAATCAATAAAGATAAACTTCTTAAGGAGCCAACTTAAGAATTAGGAATGATATACGATACTGAGTTAAGTTTTTTGTTTTTTGTTTTTTTTTTTAACAAAAATAGTCAGATTTTTCTAAATGTTTGATTTTTTTCTTTTCTATGAGCAGTTAAGCCAGTAGTTTGTGGTACACTCAGGAGCGAGCTTATTAGAGAATCACTATCACTTAATTAAGCATCAGTATCATTTCCTGCTCCATTTGAGTCCAGATAATTTTAGAGAAAGTAAAGGAACACAGGCCAGGAACTGTCGGCTTAATTGACAAGATAGACGTGATTAAATGTGATGCTGATTTAGAATTTTATAGAAATTGTGAAAAAGTGTTCATAATATTCTTATTCACAAAGCACTTTGTTTTAGGAACTCAAGTTCTGATTGCCTTTAATCATCGTAGGCTCACCTAACACGGGAAATGCTTAAATAACTCTCAGTTTACGTGGCTGGATTCCTCTATGCCCACGTGAGGTTGAGCAGTGGGAGAATATTGTTATCTTCATAATTTCATGAAATTAGATAGTCTGCCAAAAATCTCATGGCAGAGTCTATGAAAAATTACGCACTCTAAAAATGGAAAGCATTTCAGGAATGTAGCACATGCATTTTTATTTTATCTTTAGACGAAATATTTTTACATCACGCCTGGAATCTGCCCGAGTCTTCCGACCATGAAGGCCATCGTGGAGTGCGCGGGCGGGAAGGTGCTGTCGAGGCAGCCGTCTTTCCGGAGGCTCCTGGAGCACAAGCAGAACAAGGTGGGCGGCCCGGGGCTGTCGGGGCCGCGGCCGTGGGGGGCTCGGTGCGCTCGCTGATGAGCCCTCTGCTTCCCCTAGAGTCTGTCGGAGATCATCCTGATATCCTGCGAAAACGACCTTCATCTGTGTCGAGACTACTTTGCCCGAGGAATAGGTACGGCCGTCGCCCTCGCCCCGGGTGGCGTGTGCGCTCGCGGCCTGCGCTCAGCCTCTAACCGCTCTGTTTCGTTCCGCGCAGACGTGCACAACGCGGAGTTCGTGCTCACGGGCGTGCTCACGCAGACGCTGGACTACGAGTCATATCCTTTTTGAAAGGGCCGGACGGGGCCTGGGCTGAGTGCGGAACCGGATTTTCCAGATCGACGAGACCGCGTCTGTGCTGCGTCCGCCAGCCGCTGTTCTTGCCTTGCCGTGCGATTGGCGCCGCTGACGGTTCTTTCCAGAACATTCACTCGAGTTTCAAGGGAAGCGTTCTCTCACTGAGAGCTCAGTGTCAAGAGGTGACGCGAGTTAGAAAGTATCCGCGCTGTCTGGTGTACGTAGATTGTCAGTGTTTGGCAATTAGATAAAGTAGAAGAGAATTACAAGAATAAATAGGTGTTGCTTTTCATCAGCTCATTTTTGGTTTTTTTTTTTTTTTGAGACAGAGTCTCACTCTGTTGCCCGGGCTAGAGTGCCGTGGCGTCAGCCTAGCTCACAGCAACCTCAAACTCCTGGGCTCAAGCGATCCTCCTGCTTCAGCCTCCCGAGTATCTGGGACTACAGGCATGTGCCACCATGTCCGGCCAATTTTGTGTGAGTTTTTTTTTTTTTTTTTTTTGCCCGGCTAATTCCTTTCTATTTTTAGTAGATATGGGGTCTCGCTCTTGCTGAGGCTGGTTTCAAACTCCTGCGATCCTCCCACCTCAGCCTCCCAGAGTGCTGGGATTACATATGTGAGCCACCACGCCCGGCCTATTAGCTCATTTTTGAGTTTGTAGTTTTCAAAGTGAGAGTTAGTTTGTGTATAGTCTTTGTACTCAGGAACTTTGAGATGGGGAATAAAAACAGCCTAATAGAAACATGAAAATGAATAACATTAACATTGGGTAAAATCACAAAGGGTAAATCTTTACAGTAATGCATTTTGACACAGGCGTTTTTATATTTCAGGCATTCAGGAAAAAAATAAAACTTTGTCATTTGCTATTTATAGTCCTTATTAAAAATCTCTTAATTATTTTAATATGTGACTAGCCCATCAGTGATGCAAAACGTGCTTCATAAATCCTTATGAAAAAAGCATACGTTTCAGCGTCGGTTTCCCACTGAGGGGGCCTGCTCTCGGAGCTGTTTCTTGGCACGTCTCCTGGGGCCAGTGTGGTCTGGCTGGGGGGCAGGCGGGTCCCCAGCTCCCACAGCGCCAGCGTTAGCTGCCACCCCCCCGCAGGCATGTTGTGTTTTGGATAGACTTGCTCCAGTGCGTCATAAGGATCAGAATGACGTCCATCCTTGGTGAGTGTTTTTCCCTCCCTATGTACCTGTTTCATCCAGTTAATTACACTTATCAAACACTGTCCTCTTAGTCTTAAAGAGCTTACGATTGTATTAGGCGGAAGACCTAAGTGGGTCTTCTCCCGTTGGGAGAAAAGCATCGGGTCCAGAGGCGAGTGCCTGGCTTAGCCATAGATGGCCTGCCTAGCTGGAGTGGTGCTCGGTGCAGAAGCCCTCTCATCATTCATGCCAGACCTTGGTGTATTCCGTATGTCCCTTGATTGGGAAATTAGAAGTTACTGATAGAAATGAAGAAAAAACCTGTTAAGTTTTTGCAGATACGCTGTAAGCATTTGTTTTTTATACAATATGTATTTTTGCATTTTTCCAGATATTTTCTGCCGGTCATATTTATATTTGAGAAAGCCTGTACTGTATACTACATTGACTTTCAGAGGGAAAATTTGCTTTAGAAGTTGTATGGGTGTTTTGTGAGTGTTATCTCAGGGGCCCTCGACGTATCTGCAGCCTGATTTTGCTCAGGTGGGTGGGTGAGAACTGAGAGGGCAGCAAGTGTTCTTGCAGGTCTGGGTAGAAATCAGTTGTTTGTGGGGGGCCCTGGGGATGCCACCCCTTCGGGGCTGTGCAGTGTCCGTGCTAGTTTAGGGCGACTGTGCTGTTGCTGCGCTCAGCTTTAGCTGCCTGGTGGAGCGACCTGGGTGGCCTTAGCAGCACTGATGCCGGTTCCGGCTGGAGCACTCAGGCTGAGCGAGCCCTGTGTGGGGGCTTTAAGGTGCCCCGTGGTTCGGATAGGTTAGAAAGATGCTACAGCGTTGTTCCGAGTAGTAGCCGAGACTGGGTAACTCACACTAGAACCGTTATGCAGTGTTACTCTTTTGCCTTGCATTTGAAAGTTGTTTTCCTCAGCAAGCGCACATATAAATTTAACTGATGGCTCCTGGACTGCGGCATGGTTGGAGTCGGGGTCAGAGCCCCGTCGGCGGGAAGAGGCTCTGGGAGGAGGCCCCGGGGCTGCATCGGATGCTGTTGTTTTCCAACTGCTTTCTTAGGGGATGAGACTTCAAAGCAGGAAAACAAATACAATAAATATACTGCATCTTATTGAGATGTGCAATTTTGTTCTGAGGAAACATAAATTATGTTTTGTATTATATGACTTTAAGAGCCCACATTAGGTTTTCTGATTCATTTGCCAGGTTTTTAAATGTTTTCACAAAACCGTTATGCAACTTCAGCTACAAATGGTGTAAATAAAGACGTTGCTATCTCTAAATTATGGATGTTAAAGATTTGAAATGTTTTGTACTTTGATTATTTTTATTTCTTATACTCTGTTTTCTTTTATATTGATATCTTGCCCACATTTTAAATAAATGTACTTTTGAACTTAGAGTTGACTGATCCCTTGTTGTTCCATGTTTTCTGCATAATTTATGTGATTTCCATTAAACTGGATCACATTTTAAGTAATTTCAAGACAAAATATTCTCTACTAAACTTTCTCCTTAACAAATAATTTCTGGAAACCAGCCTTTTTTAATCAATGTAATAAATAAACTCCCAGGCACAGGTAGATTCAAACTATCTAGTGATCACCAAGCACCGGCACCCACCAGTCAGAGCCAGCGATACGACAGAAACCCACGTCCACCCTGCTTCTAACCCAGTTCTTGCTGCAGTGCACTTGTGGAGTTACAGGTACAGTAAAATAATCGGAGGCCACGAGTCGATCAAACATAGTAAGGCAGTAACTGTTAACGTGCTGGAGACCGTGGTAACCGGCACTGCCACGGGTGCTCAGAGCGGCCCTCACGTCACTGTGCTCATCGGGCCAGTTCCCGAAACACTGGATTTGCTCTCATGATAATTTCGGAAATGAATGCCTGCTTAGAAATATCTGTGATCCACTGAGAATTTATTATTTAAGAGACAGGGTCTTGCTCTGTTGCCCAGGCTGGAGTGCAGTGGCAGGATCATAACTGGCTGCAGCCTTTTTTTTTTTTTTTTGGCAGAAAAAGCTATTTATTCATAAATTACACAAAAAAAAACCATCCATTACTCAAAACAACATATCAAATGTTGAGTATTCACTTCTCTAGATAACTATGTACTTTTTGAGAATTTTCCTTATTAACCAAAAAAATTAACATTTGGTTTTTTCTGGATCACTCTGAAACTGACCTCTTTAACCAGAGCTAACTTTCTGATGATATAATTTAGGGTAAAAATATACTTTTCAAGGCAAGTCCTGACTTCTCCAATTCTGAAAAGACAGAGATACGCATTGCAATAAAACAAAATTTTGAAAACTTACCCTCATAAAAATGTAGACCATTGCTTACATGCTCCAACCGTGTTAGGTAAGATTCTTAACATAAAGTAGCCTATCGCAGATAACTTGAAATGAAAAAAATTTAAAAAAAAATAAAATAAAGTAGCCTACTTTCATCCCTAACAAAGATAAAATTAATTTTCCACCAATAATATCTTCCTGAGTGTCAGAAATTACAGTATCCATAGTTCTTTATAACTGTACTACACTATATAGTTATAAAAATAAATTAGCAACACAATGGATTTGTGAATGTGATTGTGGCTTTTCAACAAGATATCTAACAGTCTTCTCATAAACACAGGATTGTACTATAAATCACATTCCAGTTCCTATGTATTTTGTGTTTCAGTTAATTCATTGACACTTCTAGTGACATCCTTATAATTTTTTTAGAAAGATACATTTAGCTACTTAAAATTGTAATTATTTTTCATTTCACTAAGTATTTCCAGAAAAGTTATCTAGAAAAGTAATTCCAAATCATCAGCTGGAAAGTTACAAGCAAGAAAGAAGTTGTCTTCAGGGTTTTTTAAGCTTTTAAAATTAAAGGAAGGAAAATACTGCTTTTGACTGGGATGATACCGCAGTACAATTTATCATGACTTGTCTGTAAAAGCCATTCATTTAAAAAATGAATGTGGTAAGGACTACTCTGCCTACTATAACAATTAAAAAAAACATTCTGCATACTTCACACATCTAACAAATACTGAAGGAGAAAACTATTGTCATAATTTTAAAGTCAAAATAGAAACACAAATCAGAATTAAGAGAAACTTCAGAAAATGTTCAGAATGTACACATTTGCATGCATTTTCAGCCAAACTTTCAAAGATTTCACATACAACCAAGTGACACGTTTGAATCAAAATGAAATATCAAAAATATTCAAGGTTTGTGACAGACTTACTCTAAGGAAGCAAGAAAAATGAAACAACAGTAACAACAGTGTATTTCTAGGAAGGAAAGAAATCACACACGTCCTTTATCATAAAACAAAAGTCGAGCCAACATTTTAACATCAGCCATCAAGTTATCCACTATTTAAGAATATACTTTTCAAGTTGCCTTTAAAACATTTATATATTCAGATTACATTAAGTTTATTAATCAAAAGTGATTTTACTCAGCTTATCAAGATAGTCCAAATGCTATATAATAATTCTACCATTTAGTTTTTGTATGCCTCATCTGATAAACTTACTTTTACAAACAGGAGTTTTGCCCTTTGTCTCCACAGTAAATGTCCCTATATCTAAACTTTACGTGGCAATCAAAAAGATTCAAATAATTCCTCCATTACGCACGCCGCTTCATCGGGCCGTGATAAAAACAGAGCCACCACCACCGCCGTGTGCGTCCCTTTCCCCTCTTAAGTCTTAGACTACGGTGGGTTCAGGGCTCCCTAATTGCGCTTTGTGCTGCAAGGACGGAGGCTTGAAGGTCACCTGCCAGTGGGCAGTGAAACGAGACAAAGCAGTGGCTGGAGAGGTGAGGCAGGAGAGCCTTGGCGCGAGGCCTCAGAGTCCAGGGACAGGGTGGTATCTCTGGCAACAGAGTGGGCAGGTGCCCTGACCATGCTCTTTCTGAAAACGAAAAATGCTGAAACTAGATCCGTAAGTAGATACAGATCCTAAATCTATGAGCTGGCAAGGCAGGAGCACTCGGGCCAAGAACCAAGTGGCAGTGGGCAGTCAGGGACCAGCTGAGCGCAGAGGCCGGCGCCCTGAGAGCACTTGTGCCAACAGCCGAGCTGGGTCTCCGTTGCCACAGCCTCACAGTGGAGAAGATGCAAGCTGGGGGCCTGCCCAAAGCGAAGAGTCTAGAAGAAGGCCCTCCTTCCCTAAGACTGGAGCCCCAAAGGGCCATACCCAGGGATAAGTATGAGGAGAGATAAACCTGAAACTGCCCCCGCGATGCCGGCGGCACTGCCAGGCTTGCACCTTGATGCCGCTGCGCTCACGGCACGTGGATGGCCCAGAGAACCCGCCCTCGGCTGCCGCGAGGAGCCTCCGTCTACGGATGAACCGTTACCCCACAGAGCAGGTGCGGGGTGCCATGAGCAAAAAGGGCAAACACCAGATGTAACGGGAGCAGAGCCCCATAAAATCAGGACAGAACACAAAAGAGTTGACGTTTCTCTGAGATGGGCTTAAAGATACGGGCAGGGAATAGGAAACTATTAAGAATAACCCAGCAGGCCGGGCGCGGTGGCTCACGCCTGTAATCCTGGCACTCTGGGAGGCCGAGGCGGGAGGATCGCTCAAGGTCAGGAGTTCAAAACCAGCCTGAGCAAGAGTGAGACCCCATCTCTACTTAAAATAGAAAGAAATTAATTGGCCAACTAAAAATATATACAAAAAATTAGCCGGGCATGGTGGCGCATGCCTGTAGTCCCAGCTACTCAGGAGGCTGAGGCAG